>RJWJ010007634.1:0-56724 GCA_004363605.1 Indri indri | reverse complement strand
TTTTTTTTTTTTAATCTCTTTACTCCACTATGTTAACCATGTTGCTCTGTTATTCTCACAGTCTCAGGATATCTGCTAGAGACCCAGGATCCTCACTTGCATTCAAGTCAGGAAGCTGGGAGGGGAAAGGGCAAAATAAATAGTGCAAGTGACGACTGCCCCTTTTATCAGAAAAGTGAAAATTCCTAAGAAGGTTATCCCTCCACGCTCACAAGACATCCACTTATGTTTCCTTGACAAAACCATGTTCAAACGCTTCAAAGGTATAATAGGAGAGTGACTTTACCTTTCTTAGGTTCTACGTTGAAGATGATCAAGGGAAATGGAATTGGAAATGGATGCCAAGTTGGGCAATCAAACCTGCCTGCTGTATTCACAAAGAGAAATTTAGAAGTCCTGAAATAGGAAGTAACCTGATGGTGAGAGTATCATCAATATTCATTGAACTCCAGGCTTTCATTTCAAAAGCACTGAAAGAAATACAGAAATATTTATTAACTGAAATAAAGGCGTGGTCTGATTTGTGGCAGCATGTTTAAGTCAACAGTGAACATTTAGATGCTCCTGTGTCTTGGGGACTTATCTACAGAGACAGCTCCCAAACCAGCTTTCAAAGCCACAATTGCAGTGTGTGGAATCCTATAAACTGGTTGCCCTCGACACATAAACCCTGCCTGAGGGAGACTGATCATGAAATCCTGAAAGGTTGTGAAGACCAAACCGAATCCAGAAAGACTCTCACCTGGTTAGTTTACAAAACAATGTAACTTGTTATTCTAATAACAAGTCAATAAACAAAAACACACATGAAAATTGGTTTGGCCTGATAAATTAAACTGTTTATGTGACCATTTCCACTGGAAGTACTTTTTGATTTGTGGATTCAATCGTTCTATTGTTTTTGTCAAAAAATTCTGTAACTTAAAACAACACATAAAATTGTGTCTTGAAAAAAGGGATGAAGTTGGAAAATGGCAAAGTAAAGGTGACCTCCTGGCTTCCCGCTCTCAGAGAAAGAGGCGTAGAACTCGGTCTGCTACGCACGCACGAGTGGATTGCTCCCACGCAAGTACAGCGCCGTAAAAAGGCAGAGAAACAGCGTGGGACACACAACACAGGAAATAAAAAGGTGAATGGGAGATAGGATCGTGAAGTCTGGAGAGTGTGAGATAAACAACAGAGAATCTATAAGGAGCTCCAAAAACTTGATAGGAAAAAAAATCAAATAATCTGATTTAAAAAAATCAAAAAATCTGATTAAAAATGGGCATGGGATCTGAATAGACATTTCTTAAAAGAAGACATACAAATGGCCAACATGGATATTAAAAAAAAATACTCAACATCCATCAGTCATCAGAGAAATGCACTTAAAACTACATTAAGATATCATCTCACCCCAGTTAAAATGGCTTTCATCAAAAAAAAAAAAAAAGGGCAATAGCGAATGCTGGCTTGGATGTGGAGAAAGGGGAAGCCTCACACACTGTTGGTGGGGATCTAAATAGCAACCACTATGGAAAACGATTTGGAGGTTCCTCAAAAAACTAAAAATAGAACTACCATATGACCCAACGATCTCTCTGGTAGGTATATATCCAAAAGAGGGGAATCCAGCATATCAAAGAGATGTCTGCACTCCCATGTTTATTGAAGCACTATTCACAATAGCCAAGATATGGAACCCATCTAAGTGTCCATGAACAGATGAATGGGTGAAGAAATTGTGAAACATATACACAATGGAATATTACATAGTCACAAAAGAATGAAATCCTGCTATTTGCAATGACATGGATAGAACCAGAAAACATTAAGCAAAATAAAGCAAGCGCAGAAAGACAAACTTTGTATGTTCTCACTCATATGTGGGAGCTAAATATTAAAAATAATTGATCTCATGGAGACAGAGAGTAGAATGACAGTTACCAATGGCTGTGAAGGATAGTGGCGGTGGGGGATGGAGAATAAAGTAGAGATGGTTATTTGGTGCAAAAATCTAGTTAGAATGAACAGTATTTGATAGCACAAAAAAGTGTCTATAATCAGTAATAAATTGGGGTATACTTTAAAATAACTAAAAATGTGGTATTGGAATGTTTCTAACACAAAGAAATATCAAATTCCTGAGGTGATGGATACCTTAACTCCCCTGATTTGATTAATTCACATTGTATGCCTGTATCAAAACATCACATGTACCCTATAAAGATATACAACTATTATGTATACATAATAATTAAAAATAAAAATGAAAAAATGAAAAAATAAAAAAGTAGACAAATGGCCAACAAACATATGAAAAAATGCTCAACATCACTATTCATCAGAAAAAATGAAAATTAAAACTACAATGAGATACCACCTTAACCTGTCTCAAAATGGCCGTTACTAAAAAGTCAAAAAGCAACAGATGCTGGCATGGATGCAGAGGGAATGGAACGCTTACACACTGTTTGTGGGATTGCAGATTACTACAACCTTTGTGGAAAATAGTGTGGGGATTCCTCAAAGAAATAAATGTAGACTTATCCCTTATCAATTCAGCAATCCCACCATGGATATCTACCCAAAGGAAAAGAAGTCATTTTATCAAAAAAAAAAAAAATCTGCATTCGAATGTTTATTGCAGCACAAATCACAATTGCAAAGATGTGGAATCAACTCAAGTGCCCATCAATTTATGAGTGGATTAATTTATAATTTATCTACATTTATCTATTTTAATGATAGAGTCAGCACCTATGAAATGACTATGCAACCCACAAGGTAGAATGTTGGCCATAACGCTCATCTACCTGTAAGTCCTACCCCAGGACTTAAATTAGACTGAAACTCTGCCTTGCCTATCTGAGTTAACCAATATCCTAAGTCCTGTGTTTATTAATTTCATTACCTTTTCTGGTAATTTGCTCTACACGTGGGCTTCAAAGATATTTTTAAAAAGCATTTTTCTAAATTTTTACTAAAAATCTATAGGGTGTGATTATGTTTCAGAGCTTATAATTTTATTAAATATTATATTTCTGGGCTTCTACTTTGGCCATGATAGAATAACTAGTACTGGACCAGCCTTTCTGCTATAAATATCTAAAACTTAAATTATACCTAACAGGTAATATGTACACTATCTGGGTGATGGGAACACTTATCACTTTGACTCAAGCAGTACAAAAGCAATCCATGTAACCAAAACATTTGTACCCTGTAACATTCTGACATAAATAAATATAAATAAATAAACATATTTGAAGTTAATTATTTCCAGGCATTGGACAACAAGCAGCACATGACAGCAATCCTTGAGAGAAGAAAACTCACAAGGTAAGTTTCTCTTTTGTGCCATGTATCTGCCAAGGGACAGTTTCTGGAATGTTGCAGAGGCACAGCATGGTGGTCCCACTGAGCTGAGATGGCAGAGAACAGAGTTCCAGGCTGCTGAAATGTCTGGAAACTGTGGAGAAGGAACTAGAGATGAAGGGGTGTCACAGGGGAAAAAAATCATTATAGAAGTTTGGAAAGGGTCGTTCAAGGCAATTATTTGGCTGAGGGCTGGGCTACCTGTGTGTAGGGCTAGACTTTTGAGGCTTGTTAGGTAGTGACTTCCACGAGGTTAGGAGCAGAATGGAGACAAGAGAGACAAAGCCATGCTGGAAGATAATACAGTTCTAGACCACCCCTAATGAATAAGTGTTGTTAATACCCCAGCCATCTACCTGAAACACATAAAGGATTAAACATTAGGACAAAGGACCATGCCCTAGAGTAAGGTCTACTTTAGACCTGTCCTAACACAGACTAAAACCATGCCTCAATGAGAACAGTCATGGTCATTAGAGTTTGGACTTAAGACTTGCTGAGTTTGTGAAGTTTGGTAAATATGGTATTTTGGGTCATCAGCAATATTTATGAAATACTTGCAAGATAATTGGAATAAACACAATATATAGTGGCTTTAGTATCTCTTCTAGATAGATTTATTAATTATAGAAGGCGTTGGACAGATGGTTGGTATAATGGATGTTTGTTGCCTAATTTTCTATTATTTATTTTCATTGTTACAGTGGAAATTCCCCAATATCCCTTTGAAACAATTAAAAATATTTGACTGCATTTTGATGAGATTTCCAAAAGGGATACCCTTCCCAACGCTGGATAAGTGATTGGCATCTCACCCAAGTGAGCCTAGTTGGGATCTTTCTCTCCTAAGACCTTAACTCCTGAGAGAAATAGAATACAATCACTGTGAATCATGCCAACAATAATGCCCTGACAGCACAGTCCATTAATTCCCACAGCATATGTCTGCAAAAGTGACATAATCATCTTATTAATTTGTTCCAAGTTCTTTATCTTTTCGCTTTTTCTTAACGTACTTCAAGTCTTTACAATAAATTTGTGTTCATTAAAGAAAAGCACAACAAAAAAATTTTGCTCATGTAGTACTGGCTACTCCCTTTCTGTTGCTTATAGCCAAAGAACTTTAGCTAATTAGAACTAGTGATTGGAGAAGTCTTCGGAGTTCACGGCCAAGCATCCCACCATCATGAGTTGGCAGCACCATTTCTCAGGAATTAAGAGCAGCTCCCCATCTGCCTAGGTTCCAGGTTTATGTGTGAGCTAGTTGGTATGCAACACCATTTAGATTTATTTCAGCTGAACTCAAAGAAGAGGTTGCTACAGATGACCCCAAAGTCTCTTAGCAACTAATTCTATTTCCTTCCTTTAGTTTGCCTTTGGATGAACTTAGTTTATGCTCCTCAGTCTGGCCCAGCTTCAGCAAGTAAATAATGTAACTCCGGCAGTGGGTGTAGACAATGATTTCATCTATCTTCAAAGGTAAATTAACAGGTTTTCTCTGTTACATAGGCATTTCCCATTCACAGACTAAAAGTAAAACCTGATTATAATTCCTCTGTGTTCCAAGGGCTTCAGATTGAAAAATATTTTTTCACAAGCACTTATTAAATTCAGACCAAGCAATAACAAGATAACAGAATCACTTATAGTTGTCTGCCTGAAGGTGGGAATTTTCAATTATATTAACAATTCTAGGCCCCACGTACGGCAAGTGAGGATGGTCAAGAAAAGGGTATTTAGCACAGCCACTAACTCTGTACAGACCCATGAGAGACTAGTCCAGGAAAGTGAGAGGAATGTGCTTACCCTCTGTCTACTTTGCTCAGGCAGAATTTGTTGGTCCTTAGCTTTATATATTCACTGTTTTCTTTCAGCATTTTTCAGTATACAAGAACGTGTGTGTGTGTGTGTGTGTGTGTGTGTGTGTGTGTGTGTAAATACACGAATGCCTACAAAGCAGAAAGGGTAAGCAAGCATGATTTCTCATCAAAGAGACTTTCAACATTTTCACACAATAAATATTCTCCTCCACTGGGCAGAGAAACAGTCTATCTTTTGGATGGGGCACAGAGACCCATCATATATAGGTTAAGAACAATGAACACAATCTTTTAGAACCATCCCCTCCTGTGAGGGGGAAAAAAAATCACATGAAAGTCTCAGATTCTATTTAGGGGTTTGTCCTATATGTCTCCCAAATCCCATGGCTGCCTATAGTGACCGTAGGTTTTTAAAATATTTTTTCACACTTTCTCTTTTATATCATATGTGGAAAAGAAGAACACAATCTATTGTCTCTGACTCTTATTTCTTTTATTTCAGGTTAGACTACAAGAGCATAACCCAGTTGAAATATTTGGTGTAGGTCAGTCTAGTTGCTGTCACTGGTTACTGTCTAATTAATATGGTGGATGGAACCTGGATGGGTCCATGCTAGTCTATTTAATATAATTCAAACAATTCGGGCTAATGAAGGCAAAAGGATGCATACATTAAAAAAGATGGTTTTAACAATTCACAGACAAATCTAGCGAAATAAAATCTGATATTATTTGACATTTACATTTATCGAACTTACAATTGCCTAGTCCTCTACACTATATTCCCTCTACATATAACTGAGTTACAGACAAAACATTTATTTTTAGTGACTCCACTGGAGTATTTTAGCTCAAAAACTCTATTGAGGCTTCCTTCTTAAAAGTCTACTATATTTGGCTTGTTCTGAGAGAACACACAAGCTTGTTTCTGAAATATAAAGATGGGTAGCTAACAAATTCTTAAATATAGACAATGTACTAAACCTATAGCTTTTTATGAAAATTAATGTCTTATAATAATTTACTAAAGTGGTGTGGCTGTGTAACATATATTCTTAGATTCATGTTCCAGAAAGGTCAAGTTAAACATCACACCAAGTGCCGTATGTCTAATCAATGCTTTTTTAAGGATCATATTTTTAGCAAGTTCTCTGCCTTCAACAAGAGAAACTTTTGACTTTCTGTAATTGGAGTTTATATCATTCCACGAGCTTAAAGTAAACTGACTCGCTAAAAATATTACCTTGATTGTTTACTGTTATCAGGGCAGTATTTTATTATCATGGTACTATTCGTTTACAAGTATTTTGGACAAGAGGAACATTTTTCAGATAGACTGTCTAGAGGGCTGCCTTGATTACTTAATTTCCATTTGTGTGCTTGAAAACAACCCAAGAATTTTTATATAAAATGAGGATAAGGCCTAAAACAGAAAATATGATAATCTTTATAATTTGAGTATATTTTCTGATTAAGTCTGATACATCACAAGGTTAATATAACTAATAAATCAAATTGAGCTAATCTAATTACAAACACATCTATCAACTAGGGACATTAAATAGCAAAGTCAATGATTATATGTTTGCTGATTAGAATATTATGTATCGATGAATATGAATGTTTGTGAAAAATAATATAACAGCTACTGGTTTAAGCATACATTCTATTTTTCATTTGCTATTCTAAGTACTTCTAAACTCATTTAATCCTTAAAACAATCCTATGAAATAGATACTATTATTATCCCAAGATTATAGATGCGAGAAAGAGAAGGAGATTAAGGAACTTGCCCAATAACCCATAACAGGTTGACTGGTATTAATAGAAGCAGGTTCTGAATTTTGAATACAGTGTCTTCATTCTTATATTTTCCTTACTGTTCGTGTTTCATCACAGAAAATGTCTGTGTTATGATACAAACCAGAGCACTGCATTTGCTCATAAAATGTATGGACTGACTAACTATGGTGGTGGCAGAAAGACTATTTCTGAGGATCTTAAGGAGCAAATGAGCAGCATTAAGTTCTCTACTGTAAACATGATTTTCTACAGAACAGGGAATTACTTTAATTTAATTTTTTTTTAATTTAAACAGCCTAGAAGGCTAAATCCAAATGTACTGGAGATATTCTATCTCTTTCCCATGGATGAGAGCTGAAGACATGAGTAGCTTTGGAAATGTTATCTATACGTAAGAAATGAGTACATTAACAATCTCCACTACTCACTCCTAGGGCACAGATCTGCTTTAAGATAACTGTAAGTCTAAAAATGCCTGTGAATTTATCACAATTGCATTAGAAACTTCTTTGGGGATTTTGAAACATCTTTGGGGAATTTATCTGGGCGGAAATGAGAAGGAAAGGGTATTTGTGTCCCACGAGAAGAGAAATGTTCAGTTCATTTAAAAAATAATCTCTGGCATCTTCATCTTTCTGGCTACCTTTTCTTTGTTGAATGTAGAAAATTCCGGAGTGGAGGTGGGCTGTTTTCTTTGTTGAAACTGACCTAGTCCTTTCAGAAAATCATTATAGCTAATGAATTCATAGTATGTTACAGGTCTAATGAAAAATGAAACTATATTTTCACTTTTAATTAGAAGTAGTGTTTTTGTATGGTAGTTCTATTTTTAATTTTTTGAGAAACCTCCATACTGTTTTCCATAATGGACTTACTAATTTACATTTCCACCAACAGTGTGTAAGGATTCTCTTTTCTCCCTGTCCTCTCCAGCATTTTTTATCCTTTGTCTTTTTGATGATAGCCATTCTAACTGGAGTGAGGTGATATCTCATTGTGGTACTGGTTTTTATTTTCATTTCCCTGATGATTACTTATGTTGACCTTTTTTTTTCTTCTTTCTTTCATTCATTCATTTGTTCATTCATTCATTCATTCATTCATTTATTTATTTGTATACCAGGTGGCCTTTTTTATGTCTTCTTTTAAGAAATGTGTATTCAGGTCTTATGCCCATTTTTCAATAAGGTTATTTGCTTGATTGCTATTAAGTTATTTAAATTCCTAATTTATTTTGGATATTAATCACTTATCAGACGTATAATTTGCAAGTATTTTCTCCTATTCTATATATTGTCTTTTCACTCTGTTCATTGTTTCCCTTGCTGTGCAGAAGCATTTTAGTTTGATGTAATCCCATTTATCTATTGTTACTTTTTTTGCCTGTGCTCTTGAGGTCTTTTCTGGAAAATCCTTGCCCAGATAAATGCCATGGAGTTTTCCCCTTATGTCTTATTCTAGTAGTTTTATAGTGGGTATATATTCAAAGGAAATTAAATTAGTATGTCGAAGATCTATCTGCACTCCCATGTTTACCGTATTAATAGCACTATTTACAATAGTCAAGATATGGAATCAACCTAACTGTCCACCAATAAATGAATGGACAAAGAAAATGTGTTTGTGTGTGTATACACACACCTACACACACACATACACACAGGAATACTATTCAGCCTTAAAACAGGAAATCCTGTCATTTTCAACAACATAGATGAACCTGGAGGACATTATGTTAAGTGAAATAGGCCAGGCACAGAAAGACAAATATGATGTGGTCTCACTTACGTGATTTTTTTTAAAACTTCATCTTATAGAAGTACAGAGTATAATTGTGGTTACCAGAAGCCAGGTGGGTAGGAAGGAGGTGGGGTGGGCAGAGATTGGTCAAAGGATATATAATTGCAGTTCGATAGGAGATAGGAAGAATAAATCCAACAGATCTATGGTATTAATAGAACAGGGTGACTATAGTTAATGACAATACATTGTGTTCTTGACAAATACAATGAGTGGTTATTGAATGCTCTCACCACAAAAATGGTAACTGTATAAGGTGATGTATTTGTTAATTAGCTAGAGTTAACCATTCCACCATGTTTCAATGTACCTTGAAACATTATGTTGTCCATGATAAATACATACAATGTTATCTATCAAATTATTTTTAATTGCATTGCTAGTAACGGGATTAATCAGCAGCATGCACTTCTGATATGATGCACTGGAAAGAACTCACCATCACTTTTTGAGCTGAAACTGCCAAAAGTACTTAACTAGAATCTATTCATGAGAAAACATCAGAGAAATTCAAGATGAGGGACATTCTACTAAATAATTGACCTGCACTCTCCAAAAATGTCAGTGCCATGAACTACAAAGAAAAACCCCAGAACTATAAAGAAAGACCCAGATTAAAGGATACTAAAGAGACATGACAATTGAATGCAATGCAGATATTCTATTTTCTTTTGCTGTAAAGGACATTATTGGGACAACTGACAAAATATCAATAAGGTCTGTAAATTATATAATGGCATTGTTTCAATGTTAATTTCCTGATTTTGGTAATTGTACTGTGGCTTCATACCAGCATTCTTTGTTTTTATGAAATACAAGCTGAAATATTTACGGGCAAAAGGGAAAAATAAAAGAAGTAGTGTTTTCTTTAAAGTGGCAGTGGGAAGAGATAAAGTATGAACATAATTTAATAAATTGCACTGTAAATGTAAACCTTTTTCTCTTTTTCTCCATGTGATCAATAAACATCCCTAGATCCCAAATCCCAATGGTTCCAGATAGATCTAAGGATTTCCAAAAGTGTTTTGTTTGGTTGGTTGATTGGCTTTTTCTGCCTACCTAAAAACTCCAGAGTCAAGAAAATCCATCTCTCAAGGAGTTCTGCTACACTCTTGAAGTACTTTTCTTTCCTGTTATTTCTGAGTTGTTCTTACACCAAAAATTTTAATCACATCGGTAAAGTCCACTGAAAATTCACTGGAAAAACCTGATAAATTTATGTCATTTTAAAGAAAAATACCTAACATGAATTATTCTTTTCCTTAGCATATTACATCTGGTAATTTTTTGTATACTTTTATTTTGTTCAATTAAGTTTAATCACAATATAAATCCCAGCAAACTTTAAATTGAAATGAGGCACATACATGAAATATATGTGATTCTGCAAAATGTGTCTCCTAGAACAATTCTTTTCAACCAGAAGGGAATATGATACCTTCTTAAGCATATTTAGTGTACATCTATGAATGTATTTAAGATTCGTTCATAATTTTTCTTCTCTACTAAAAACATTAACAAATTTTTATCTACACATCCATTCTTCACTAAGTATCTGTTAGTATTTATATAAACATCTACCTAAAAAGATATTATGTTTTACCTTAATTTATTAAGGTATTCATATACTACAGAAAAATGTTTTCAATTTATTTCTGTGTTTTCTCTGCACTAAAATTGACTTTTAAAATAAATACATTCAAATTCTTTTGCTACATGATAATAATCTCACTAGACTGTGAATTCTTTGAATTCTTACCAAATTTTTGTTCCCGCTTTCCCAATTTCTACATTTAAGAACATAGCAGGTTTTTAATGTAACAGACAGTGATAATTTGTGGAATGATCTCTGTATCTAGTGGAATAAATTATCATCGGAACTGCCAATGAGATAATGATGATGTTGGTAACAGTATAAGAGGCACTGTCTGTGGTAATCAAGTAAAAAATATTTTCATTCAGACTGATCTGGGCTTGATCTCGCCTCCCATTATATTTTACCTGTGTCCCTGGCCAAGTTGGTAAACCTCTGTGATTATCAGTTTCCTTATGTATAAAACATAAATAATAATAGTACCTACTTCATAGGAATTTGGGGAGGATCAATTGACATGATGTTTGTACAAAACTTAGCACAGTGCTTGGCCTACTTAGCCGATGCTGATTAATGTTGTTTTTGATTGGTACTGTTATTATTAGATTATCCATTTGCATTAGTCACCCATCAGATAATTTATGGTGCTGAATACCTTAACTATTTTTATGTATTTATTTATATTTAAAACAATCCTTTTTATTAATATAGAATTAGAACTTGTACAAGGTAGAAATGTTGAAAATAAAGACAACCAATATTGTTAAAGACAACAGGAATAAAAACTTTATATCTCTACCACCCCAGATTGCTACTGATAATATCTTCAGCTCATATATTTACAGATTTTCTCTATTCAAGCATATTCATGAACATACACACACACACACACACGTTTTTTTTCTAAAGTGAGATCATATTGTACATACCGTTCTACAATCTCCTCTTTTATTAGTTGATTTCAACTTTTTCATTTCAGTAATGAATTTTTATTGCTTTGATATCTAAATTACTTTGTTTTTCCCTATTGACCCCAAATATCCTTCATAACTTCTTTATCTAAACCATACCTTGCATCTGGTTGTTATGTCCACAACCACTCTTCCAATCAAGTAAAATCCTTTTTTATAAAGTCACTGATTCCTTGCAGAGATCAGATAGTAATTTAAATTTTCTCCCATCACTTTATCCTTTTAAAAGGAGCCTGGCTTAGTAGCCATGGCCTCATTTATGTCATAGAAAGAGAGAGAAGATAGTCCTGCCCCAATCCACCATCCTCAAACAAGAGAGTTCACCTGTTTTTCTTCCTCTTTTAAAATCTTATGACAGATAATATTTGACTGGATAAATCTTAGCTGATAATATTGGGTAGAGTAACATAGGATATTTGCCCAGCCCTGCCTCAGCTGGAAAAATTTTCATCATGTTTTATAAATGTCAACCACCATTTCAGAATTTCATATAAGTCTCTCCTAGTCTCTGACATTTCAATCTCTCTCACATTAATATGGAACAAAGATGTAAACTTACTGTTGTCCAAGTGTCATCTCAGATTTGAAAATGAACCAGAATCAGATACTTGACAATTGCTGGCTAGTTGAAAAATCCTAAAATGTCTAGATAATTCTCCGGTACTGATGAGACTTCCCTATTCCCAATCTATATGCATATTCATGTAGGCCTGAGACTAGTCTTTAGCTAAGATTGTACCAGCCCTTGACAGAAGTATTCTAATACCTAACACAATTGAGAATTCAGATATATAAAGTTGTTATGAAAATATCTATCTATACAAAGGAGATGATTATGTTCCATAATGGGGGAGAAGCAAAAACAAACAAAAAATTCCTATTTTTCTGAGATCTCTTCCCTTTATGTATCTTAGCAAATATCCTCTTACTTATTGACATTTTATAGATAGGAAAACTAAGGGTCAGAAAAGTTAAGTACTTTCCCCACTGTCCTGCAGCTGTGTCCAATTTTAGTACTTTGCTCTTCTGGACCCCTCCTTACCACGAGAGAATTTCCTAAGGCTCTTCCGGTTGTAACACTATGTCTTTCTTTGCCAGCTACTGCAGGAATGAATTTATAGTGAATGGCCTCTTCATTCACCTTTTGGCCAGTGCTCTCCATTTCATCGGGACTATAAATGCCTTTACAAATGTATGGAGCTCCACGTGGGAAATCCCACACCAATTCGAGAACCTTCTTAGTTTGCTGATACTGGTTTTAGTAGATGCTATGTTAAACATTTTTATGGTCTCTGACACAGGATGTACCAGTTAAGGCATTTAGTTTCATGGAAAAGACATTGAATCTCTGAGGAGATGGTGCCTGGCACATCTTCCTCCAGGTCTGGAGGCCATGTGACTTGAAAATCACTTTTTGAGACAAGCACGTCAGATGTGGATGAGAAACAAAGTCTCTTGGAGGTTTTCCCAGTAAGACTAGTAACATGAGGAGCGTTGAGTGATTGCAACACTTCTTGACACTGACTGATTAAGAGGCAGAGTCTGCTTGGATCTTTCTTCAGTTCATGTTAGTTCATGTTAAGAGAGAATAAAGATAACAATTCCCAGTGCATGGGGCTCACTAGGAGTGATGAATCCAGCCACCTGAAGGCCCATCTGAGGCCAGCGGCACCACCACAATGCTGCAGCTCAGGTGACTTTATTATCACTCCTGTTTCTCTCATGAAGTGGTGGGTTTTCCTGAAAGTCAGCTTTCAGATTTACTCAATTTTATGTGAATGACTCAGGGGACGCAGTGGCAAAGGAAAAGAGAAGAGGGGAAATCATGTGTATAGAATGTCAGCCAATGAGTGACAGGACATAGAGGTAATTAAGTACATTGCTAACCGAAAGTTCAGATTCTCCAAGAAAAAAAATGGTAGTCTTCTGGATTCATGAAATGGATAATGAAAATAGGGTTAATTATTCTTCACTAATCTCATTATGAAAGTTAAAACCTCCCTAAGCAGGTGCTTTCTTTCCTTCCTATATCAATAACATGTATCCTACACTACATCGAATGGTTGTTATTTGTGTACTTGTCTGTTCCTCAGTTATATGGTGTAGCCAGCCAGGCTTAGTGATTAAGTACATGGGCTTTCAGGTCAAATAAGTGGTTGGAGTACTGGATTAGTCTCTTACTAATGATATGACTTTGGGAAAAGTCACTCATCTTTTCTGATCCCCAGTTACTTTCCTATAAAGTGGGGATGGCAACAGCCCCTATACTGTAGAATTTATAGGAATGTTAAATGAGATCATGCATGTAAAGTGTTTAGCACAGTGCCTGGAATGCTGTAAACAGAGTAATCTATAAATGTTAGTTATTGTTGGCATTACTATGAAACTA
The DNA here is from genome assembly GCA_004363605.1 of Indri indri. NCBI lineage: Eukaryota > Metazoa > Chordata > Mammalia > Primates > Indriidae > Indri > Indri indri. The sequence continues at coordinate 42,987 of RJWJ010007634.1, read as the reverse complement.
GGAATGCATATAAAAGAAGTCATACTAGCATGTGCTTAGCAAATGTTTAACCTGTTTATCTTCTATGTTTCATGGGGCAAATGTATCAGGTCCACAGAGCAGGGGCTATAGGCATATTTCCAACATGGTGGGTTTCCTAACTATCCTCTAAATGAACACTATTCCAATCACTGTGTACCCTTTCTTCTAACTTCTCTGTAGTCCTCCTGAAAAACCAAGATCACCTACTCATTACGTAATAGAATAGTTACAAATGTAGCAACCACATTGGTTTCTCCCTCTATTCCATTGGATATCATGTAGAGCTAGAAGGAATCGTCCTGGACTGAAATATTGACAGGGATCAAAGCCAGAAAATAAGGCTATAACTAAAAGTTGAATTAGTCCATCCAATTCAAATCAGGGCCCATTTTTTTCAAATCTTATAATCATCTTATATTACAGTAGACTAAGAGGCTTCAATGGTCTGATTAGGTTATTTATTTACCCATCAATTATTTATTAAGTGTTTACCACATGCTTAAATAGGGAAAATAAAGGCACAGCCTCTGCATTTACAGAGCTTAAATTCCAGTAAGGAACACAGCCAGAATATTACTCAAAATGAAACATGACAGTTGTAACAGGGCACGTAAAGTCTGTTTTGAAAGCTGATAGGAGGGAGATACCGCCCAGTGGCAGGATAACATCTTGGTTGTGACAGAGTTCTCTTTCTCACGTTGCCCTGCCTCACATGCAGGCATCTGGGTAGGTTATTTTTTTATTGCCTTAGGGACAAGATGTTGCTGTAGAAAGCAGAGGGCAAGGTATATTTTCCTGACTTTTGAGTATCAAATATCCAGGCTATGAGGACACAGAAAGGACTCCTGGGCTGTGAAAAAGACTCAAAAAAAAATGCATCATGAGAAAAAGCAAGGCTGCTTTCTTAAACAAGAAAATGATTTATTACATATAGAAAAAGGAGTGTTCAGGAGTTCATAAACAAGTAGACATCTCTGGGTCTCAGGGAAAGATATCCTATAATTTACTTCACAGGACAAAATCCCAGATGGATGTGTTGGATCTGGGAGTAGCCCTGTGCTTCCTAAGTAGACCTCAAATAGATCCAAGAGAGATGGCATGAGTCTTCATCGGTTCCGGACAGGCATAAGTTTAGATTCACAGTGATTCCTTGCTCTGTTGTGGTGCTCCAGCCAACTTATCCCTGTGTTAAGTTAAGGTAGAGTCTTGCTACTTGAGACGGTCTATCAGGAACACATGAGATGATACATTCCCATACAAGGAAAGGAAAATATTACTTAGCGGAACATATTTTAGTGTGAACTAACTTAAAACATTCTGGTTTTCATGTTTTGAATAATGAAAGGCCTGAGTATATCTACCTTTTTAGAAATGAGATTCTCTGAACTAAGAGACTAATTCAGATTACAGAATAAATTAAGTTTTAACAAAACAACTAATATATCATTCTAATTTTCAAATATCACAAAACATATATTATTGTAGGTATTAGAGATATTTAATAAAAAAGGTAACAAATCAGCTCTTCTATCAGAAGAGACTCACAGAAAGCCTAAGTCACATATTGATTACTAAGATATATAATATTTGACCATCACAGTCAGATTATACCTGATAATCATGGGTAAAATTTATTTAGGAAGAAATTTTAAAAAATGAAAGAAAGTTAAAATGCTTTTGAAAAAATAATATCAATTTATTAATAGTAGAATCCTAATAATGATAGTTACATGTGAAGTAGGTACCATAGTAAAATACAAAATGCCAGAAATATTTGTGTACTTCAGAATGAAAGATCCATTGGGAATAATTGACTTAGAGTGTTTGTGCTCAAAATAAAAGCAAAAATTGATAGCACTATAATCTGGTGCCAAATCTCATGCAATTATTTGACAAAATGTTAAAGAAGTTTCTTTAGATCATTGACTAATTGTGTTTTGAAGGATTTATTATAAATTTTACTTCTTTGCAAATTGCATTTTCTGTAATATAGTATCAATCTTAGTGGATAATTTTGAATAAAGCCATGTCTATTTATTTATATAGTTTTGAAAAATGAATGTTTCTTAAATGAATAAATAAGTGCATGGGTGAATGAATGCAATCAGAGCAATAAGTACATGAAGAACAATCACAGAAAATAGGTATTTCTTGACACTAAGAGAAATTCATACAATGATAATGATGATAATGACTTTTTACATTTGTGTGATTGGTAAGGCAGAAATTGTGAGCTCCATCCTCCCAACAAAGAAATTGAGATCCGCAAAGATAAAAAGACCTCCCTAAAGTCACACAGTTAACATGTGACAGGACTGAGTCTTAAACTCATATCTTCTAACTTAAATTCAACTTTCTCTTTCCATTTGTGTCACATTTTATGATTTAGAAAGCATGCCTTTAAGTTCCTTATTCAAACATTATTACAATGCTGTAAGGTAAGGAAGCAAATAAGAAATAATAGGGGAAAGTCTGAAAACAAAGTCAAGTTTGAGGATTGACCTCCTGAGTAGGTACAGCCAGTGGGTGTCAGTGAGCTGCCTTGGGGAATAGTGGAAACCCAGACCAATGCAAGAATGGGGCTAGACTGAGATGGACCCTGGAATCCACAAAGAGGAGCTTACAAATCCCTCTTGTTTCTACATCAGATATATATTACTTTCTGATTCTATATTTATGCATTAATTAGACCTCATTGCTAACAGATTATTCCAATCCTAGTATTTTTCAAACATCTGATAGCAATCTTCCACATGTTCTAGGAGGGAAGACATACATTGTTGCTCAAGGAAGAAGCTTACTGCATTTCCCAACTGTTTGGGGGATATTCCAGCAAAAGAAAGAATAATTTGGTAACATCTAAAACTAAGTCACAATTTGACTTTCCTTTAATTAAAATAATGTAAAAGCTAATAAAGGATGTTTGAATAGCATTTTATTATATACTTTTGTTTTCCAATTTGATTCTCATTAATCACCCTAAGAAAGGTACGGTTGGCGTTCTATATCCCTGGGTTCTGCATCTGTGGATGCAACCATTAGCAGACAGAAAATATTTGGGGAAAAAAATGGAGGATTGCATGTATATTGAACATACATAAGCCTTTTTTGGGTTATTATTCTTTAAATGGTATAGTATAACAACTCATTACATTATATTAGATATTATAAGTAATCTAGATATGATTTAAAGTAAAAGGGAGGATGTGCATAGGTTATATGCAAATATTTCATCCCTTTCTATAAGGGACTTAAGCATTCATAGATTTTGGTATCTGTAGGAGTCCTGGAACCAATCCTTCACTCATACTGATGGACAACTGTACAGAAAAACCATTATAACTCCTACTTAATAGGTGACATCTGCAAAGGTTAACTTTCCAGTGTCATGTAATCCAGACCTACTAACTCATAATTTACTAGTCTTTCCACAACTACTTTAACTTCTCCTGATGTTCTCTTGGAGTCAGAAAGATGCTTGCATTCATCATCTCTCCTCTGATCAGTTCACTCTGATCATAGGTGATCCCTAGGCTGCCCCAGGTCCAGCAACGAAATAACCAAGGGCTGCTATATTTGCCAGATGCCCTATCACTGATCCACTTACAGTCTGTGCCTCTCCATCTTTCTAGTTTTTCCCTGGACCACTCATATTTTGACTGAAAGTTTCAGAGTTTTTGCCTATCCAGATTTTCTATTTGGCTTCTTTGGCATTTATTAGAGATTCTGCGGCCTTTGTGTTTATTTGCTTCCAATGAGATATCGTCACGAATTCTCTAATTTCTATTGTTCCTGGACTCTACATTGGGGCCATAGGCCCCTGTTCTATAAGGAATACTACAATGTTCTAAGGGACATGAAATGACCTCCCAGAGCAGAGCCACCATCTGGTGGAAATTGACTGCAACTATCCTGCATGCCTGTCCCCTCCAGAAAACCGCTTTTCCTGGCTCCCTTCGTACAGTGTTCTATTCCCACATGGACAAGTGAGATTCTCTTTAGCTGAAAGAACTATAGTGGGTAGCCTAACTTTGCGTCATCCTCAACTGGGCTTAAAACTAGATCACCCTGGGCTGGACCAATACAGACCATCTATCACAGAGGCTGCCCTGAATATAATTGCACTGGGCATTTCCTGCTTGAAATATTTCCTTCTTTATTATGTTTTGTTTTTCTGTCCTTTGGAAAATGTGATCCAGGTCTTTCTCAGTAATTCAATTTTATTGTTAACCTGAAACAACTATGTAAACATGGGAGAAAGAGATGGGGGGAACGGCAATCAAGTTTTAAGGAGCTAAACCACTTTTTACAGTCTGGAGAGAATTATCAAATTCTGTTTTACATGTTATTCAGTAAGACACAACCTAATCAGGTGTAAAAACATACACATGTAATTATCACAACATTGCCAGGTACAAGTTGATAGGCATGTGAGCCAGTATTTGTGGATAAATGGCATGGCCACCTCCCTGCAGCTGAACAACATTAAAATCTAGTTAAGGGTGAAATATCTTTTTACATGGGTGAAATATCTTTTTACATCGGTATAATATTTTTCTGGCTTTCCCCAAGCAACAATATTGGTGTTTGAAAATCAGACATACTCTTAAGTAAGTTACTCAAAGGCTTAAAATGTGCACTGGGAAGCAAATAGAAGCCTTTAGTGTCTGAGTAAACTTCAGGCATGCTGGGCTCTGAGGCTTTTGTTGTCAAGTAAGGGAGTAGAAAAATAATACTACAGGTCAGTGAGGCCTTTTGCCTTTGTTTTGAAGTCTCTGGTTCAATTTGTCCTCAATCTTGAATCCACCTAGAATCTCTCACTCTCAGGAGAAGACGCCTTAGCACAATGAGAATTTCCTCTCTCTCTCTTCCTGCATTCAGTGTCAATTCTCAGCCATCATTTTGTGATGGTCTCTAACAGGGACATCTGCCTCACTCATCCTTCTACAAATCACCGTGCCGTTCAGTGATGTTCAGCTAGCCATTTAACAATTCTAACTTCTCCAACTTGTAAATATTTACTAGTTAACGAGCAGTCTCAATCATCTATCAGCTAAGACAGAGAGAAAAAGAAACTGTGGCTCCCTCAAAGGAGATGTGAGCTTGTAGAATTTGATTGTCATTAAGAATTAAATGGAAAACATCAATTCACGTATACATATGTTATTCAGCATTGACAATTGCCTAGAATTGTTCTGGGTGCCAGGGCAATTAAAAATACATCCTCTTGAGAGGCAGAAGAAAGACATTTAAAAACCATCTTGATATATTTTCCGAATACAAAAATAAGACTATCTTAGGAAAAGAGAATCTATCTCGTGGGTGTAACCACATTCATCTCCGTTTTCATGTCAGACATCACTAATCAATTACTGCATCCTTCTGAGCTCAGCCAGAGTCTCATGCAATCTGCCAACAGAGGATCCAAGTGACCACTGCCAATTAAATTGTGTTAGCATATGAGTTGAAACTTATTTGCCATTTTTGCATTGAGACTGCAATTTTCCCAAACACCATATAGTTTATATATTCTAAATGCTTCAACAATCTGAGAAAACACTAAAGATATGTTTATTTGATGAATGGATAAATTCAAAATCCTTCTCCCTCCATGTTTATATACTATAGCTCCTCATAAAATGACATTTGTTATTAATAATTCAGTAAAAATTTCTCAATCATTCTCTTCCATCATTTGTCTTTACTGAAAACACGTTATTGCTGTGGGAGTTATCTTTCTCCCACCTTGGGTTTTTCTTTAGCTTTTACTTCCAAACTCTTTCGTGGCAGATGAAATTTAAGCATCTGGAAAGACTATATGGCTTCAAGCAAAGTCCCCCAAATAGTAGTCTATAACCACTTACATTAGAATTCCTTGGGGAATATTTTAAAAACAGAGATCCCATAGCAGACCTAGCAGACCTAAATCTCAGGAGAGGACTGTGTATGTATGTGTGTGTGTGCGTGTGTGTGTGTGTGTAGGAAGGAAAGTAAGGAGCACATAGTTTTTAAAATCTCCCATGTAATAATTCTAATGTGCTGTAAGGATTGCACGCTGCTGCCCAACCAGGCAGTGAAGATATCATTGCTTTGTTCCCATTCCTCTCCAGAAGCAGTTGAATTTGAGAGAACAAATCACTACAATGTGAACCTTTTCTATGTATATTTCCATTTTTAGACTTCAATTTCTTGCTTATTGTGTAATAAGACCCACACATGCTTAATAGTGTCTGTTTTCCCCTATACTTCTTATCTTTTCAAAATGCATGTTCTCTACCTGATATGGAACTCTGTTCTTAGGACATGGCATACTATTGAGGGAAAAAAATGGAGCTTTCTACCCAAGAGATTCTTATTGAACCTGTCTCCATTATTAAAAGTGTAGGCTTTGACTTCAAAAGGACACAATTAGGAGTATAACAATGCGTCCTTGTTTCTCTCCATATCTAAGTGAATAACTTTGTTTCTTACGTGGTCTTGCTGGGATCACTTCTGTCTTACATGTTGTTCGTAATACTATTAATAATTTTAAAAGCTAGATTTAACTGTGCATATAGTTAGTGCATGTTAAAATAGGTGTTTTTAAAAGGATTGATTTGCATACTTTTAGATAGGGAATGTGCCAGTTCACCACATTTCAGCCCAAACTATTTTCCTATATTCAAAATGATGTTTATAGTCATCTGCCTATTCCCTGTAGACATTTGATTTTATGACCTTTATTTTAAATAATAAACTTGATTATCCTTTTGGCAATCATTTGAGAGTCTTGATTGACATAAGATGAGAACTGGCAATTTTAGATGTCAAAATTGAAGTCACGGCCAGGCGCGGTGGCTCACGCCTGTAATCCTAGCACTCTGGGAGGCCGAGGCGGGCGGATTGAGCTCAGGAGTTCGAAACCAGCCTGAGCAAGAGCGAGACCCCGTCTCTACTAAAAATAGAAAGAAATTAATCGGACAACTGAAAATATATAGAAAAAATTAGCCGGGCATGGTGGCGCATGCCTGTAGTCCCAGCTACTCGGGAGGCTGAGGCAGAAGGATTGCTTGAGCCCAGGAGTTTGAGGTTGCTGTGAGCTAGGCTGACGCCACGACACTCACTCTAGCCTGGGCAAAAGAGCAAGACTGTCTCAAAAAAAAAAAAAAAAAAAACTTAAAAAAAAAAATTGAAGTCACTAGATAATATTTAGTTTCCTTATTTTACTTTGAATAATTTGAACTTGCTCTATATTCCAATTTAGGACAAACATAATTTTCCACAGTAAAAAATTCAAGTCTCATGTATAAGCAACTGATGGGGCCACGAACACTTTAAAAATCATGGTTCTGAGTGTTTCTTGGACACATTTTATCTTTTTCACATTTACTGTCTTCAGAGGTCATTCACTTGTAAATGGGGAAACTATTATTAACTTATAATTTCAATAGGGAGGAGGCATTTGTTGTAAAAAGTCTAGGCCATTTATTTCAATGTGGTACATTCACTGGAGATGGGTTATGGGAAAAAATCTGAAAATCATTTTTTCATGATTCTTTATAAACAACCTTTAGTGGCAAGCATAACTTCACCAGAGAACTATTAATTAACATTGACTTACCCAACAAACATTTACTGAGTACTTACTATGCACCAGGTACTGTTCTGAGTACCAGAAAAAGACTTCTGGGTAATTGAAAAAGAACCATCTGAATAGTGCAAACTCCCTACTCCCATAGAGTTGACTTTCTAGGCTCAAAGACAGAGAAAATGGCTTTATTCATAAAGAACCATAGGCCCTGAGCAATAGTTTCAGTGTTGACTTTCCCAGTATTATCAGCACCAGATATGTCATGGCAAATATAGGTAGCGGATAAACATTTTAGCCTGTCTGGCATTGGTTATGTCTGTACTAGATCCCGACTTAATGATCCAATTTAAATATATATAAAGAGTAAAGGGAGTAAGGAAGAATATAACAAAGAAATTTGCCTGGTGAAAATCCCAGGCACCAGAGAAGTTTTGCATAATCGTTTTTAATAAGAGTCTATGTTAATTTTAGAGCGGCTGATTTCTAGCATAATAAGATCTGTCAAATGCAAGTCATCTCATTGTCCCCACAATACGAATAGACATTCATATTATCCGGAATATAGCAGATAGATGTTGCCACTATGGGGAAAAGAGAAAAGGTGACAGGGATGTCCTTTTCTTGGTGTAGTCTGGTCACATTTCATTTTAATGTGATTAAGGACCATTTGACACTTTAATCAGGGTGATATCTCATATGTCTGGAGCACTTAGCCTGGGACAGGAGACTGAACACTGACATTTGTTTTCTCCCCGTGTTCGGTGGATCACTGTCACTCCAAGCTGGGGGCATCAACAGGTGTGCGGAGAAGATTATAGTTAAAACATTTTAGTGCGCTCTCCTTGGTCACAGGCCAGATGACAAATACAGCAATTCTTTTATAAATGTACTTCTTAATGATTAAGCCAGTCTCACCTTTATTTCATGCTGCTGTTAGCTCAGGGCTGCCTCCCTGTACAGAAGCAAGTCCCCCTGACTGAAATCCATGTAGCATGTGCCATTTAAGATGCTAATCCTTGTATGCTCCCCCTGAGGTCAGTTTTAGCCAACATTAATTGATGATGCAGGTATCAGGCTGGTATTTTTGTTTTTTGTTTTTTGAGACAGAGTCTCGCTTTTGTTGCCCAGGCTAGAGTGCTGTGGCATCAGCCTCGCTCACAGCAACCTCAAACTCCTGGGCTCAAGCGATTCTACTGCCTCAGCCTCCTGAGTAGCTGGGACTACAGGCATGCGCCACCATGCCCAGCTAATTTTTTCTATATATTTTTAGTTGTCTGATTAATTTCTTTCTATTTTTAGTAGAGATGGGGTCTTGCTCTTGCTCAGGCCTGGTTTCGAACTCCTGAGCTCAAACGATCCGCCTGCCTCGGCCTCCCAGAGTGCTAGGATTACAGGAGTGAGCCACTGCGCCTGGCCCAGGCTGGTATTTTTTGAGGTAATGGCACACTTGTTCATTATTACTACATTAGAGATAAATATGTTTATTCCCATTTTACAGATGAGGAATCTGAGACTCAAAGACACAGAATTGCTTACTTCAAGTCATATCACTTGTAATTGGTATGGAAACTGACCCTTTCTTCATGTGTCCTATTTTACTGGGAGAATGAAAGCAGCAATAAGAGAACATCCACAGACGACCTTCACCACAGCTCACCACCCCACCCCAGCATCTGTACTCTGCCTTCCTGGTTACAACCATAGGACAAACACCCATGCTCCTTTCCAAGGCAAATCTTTCCATGTGCATACTAAATTCCACCTCCTCTCATCCACTTAAGAACAACTCTGCAGAAATCGACCCTCCCTACATCACCACTTTTTCACTATTTCCTTGTTCTCATCAGTATACAAACATGCTATTATTACTCCCACCTTTACAACCCTTCTCTTTACCCAATTTCTTTTGTCAGCTTCCGGCCCATTTATTTGCTGCATTCTGTTACAAAATTCTAAAAACACATCTACACTCATTGTCTCTGATTATTCTCCTCCCCTGCTCTCTTAAAACTACTCCAATCAGGTTTTATTGAAACTGCTTATATCCAGATCACAAATGACCTCCACGTTGCTGAATTGTATGGTCTATTCTTGGTTCTTATTTTACTTGACTTAGTGGCAGCATTTTACACAACTGGTTATTCTATCTCTGTGATATATTTTCTTCCTTAAAATTCTAGAAAAATGCATTTCTTTGGTTTTCCTTTTATGCCATCCCCCTATTCATAGATCCACATGCTGGTTCCTTCTCTTTTCCTAACCTCATAACGTCGAAGTGCCCCAGAGTTCAATCTTTAACCCTCTTCACTTTTCTTTGCTCACTCCCTTGGTGAACCCATCTGAACTGTGTACTTTGCATATTATCTCTGTGCTAATGGGTCTCAAATTTGGATTTCCTGGCTATACTTTTCTCACAAATTCTAAACTGGCACATACAACTGCCTACTCACCACCTGCATTTAAATTTCTAATAAATACAGCAATTTAACAAAATCAGAACCGTATCCCTGACAATTATCAGTCATATTTGTTTCCTTCACTTATTGTCACAGATACCTAGAATAGAGCACCTACTGGGCATTCAATAAATATTTGTTGTTTAAATGAGTTAATGAATAAATACCTAATGCCTAGCATAGCTACCAGTACAAAATTTGGAAATCAATCAGTGCTTTTCATATAAATGAATGAGCGAATGAAAGAATGAAATAATAACAGAGCATGATTTGAATCCTAGCTCATTCCTTCTCCTTCAGCCTTAATTTTAATCTATTTAAAGGGACAAAGAATCTCTTATGAGATTAAAAATTAGTCAGGTGTCTCCTATTTAGAGAGAGCTCCACGACCACTGTATCTAAATGAGCCGATAATGTCCCACTCCCAATGCCCACTCTCTATTGCAGCTGCGGAATTTCCTTACAGCATTTATTTCTATCAGTAATCATCTTGCTCACTTAGTTATTTACTTGTTTATTTTTGTTTCTAAAATTTTTACTCCATGAACAGAAGGACCTTGCCTGTTCACCACTGCATTGATGAGTGCCTAGCACACAGTACATGCTCAATAATATCTGTGAAATGAATTAATTAATGCAATAAAAGGTAATGTATCTAAGAATTAAATTGGATAATTTGGATAAGAAATGCCGTGAGGCACAAAAAGAGAAAATCTGGAGTTGATAAATTAAAGTCTTCGTAGAATAGGCATAACCTGACCCAGAAATGAAGTCATCTATGTTTGCACAAAGAACAGTTTGTAACACCATGCGTAGGGTTCCACTTCTCTACACGCCAACACATTCTCAGTGTGTTCTTTCTTCTTTTTACCCACAAATGGGTAATTCTACAGCATTGTTTCTCAACACTTTTTAAAAATTATGCCTCACTAAGGAAATCTTTTAGACATCCTTTTCCAGTTACCCCTGTGCCCTACAGCATTTTAATTGCACAGATACACTGTATATCATATCTGCTTATGTACTGCATGCACATCTGTGTTTATACATGAAAAGAGTTAAGATTTTTTTCATCCCTCCTTCCCAAGAACTAATCTCACCCCCTTGTGAAAGATATTTGTCCTGTTGAGAATGCATGCTCTACAATACTATGGGTTGCTAACTTCTTGGCTGGAACTATGTTCTCCTGTTCCAGACACCATATTTTTTGAGAAGATGCACTATCACCATTTTTAAAAAATTTTTTATATATTTTTTAGATGCATTGATTTTCCAAATAATAAACCTGCAATGCTTAGTGACTATTATGCATATATTCCCTCCCCTCCCTGACTGACCCCCAAGCCCTTTACCTTTGCCTTCCACATAGATTTACTAAGGGGTTTTGGAGTTCATCCTTGAGACCAAAATTAATCATGCTTAGGAACTCATGCATATAACATTATTGAAGACTCTGCCAAAACATAAAAAGTCCAGCTCCATCTGCTCAAGAAGCTACTTGCACTCATTGATGTCTTTTCAGAAAAGTCAGTCTTTTCATCTTCTTCTTTCCCTTCCCTTTACACCAGTATTTGGGACTAACACATTTACTTTACAGAGAGGAGAAATAAGGACCAGACTCACAAAGTGACTTTCCCAAATGCCCTGAAGTAAAGAGAAGTTCCCTGCTAAGTTCTTTGACTCCCACTGCAGTGCTCTTTCTAGTATACCCTGCTGAGCCTACTCAGAAAAAGAAGGTACTGCACAAGGTATACTGCTATGTTCTGTGAAAGGATTTCAGAAGAACATAGCAAAGCACAGCATAGCCATGAATGCAAAAGCCCCAGGGACCAGGCATAACACCATAGAAAAAAGTGGAGACTGGAGAACACTGGACAAAGATTGTATGTTCTAAGAGCATTTGAATCACAAAGTTCACAACATTGGATGGTCAACTGAAACAGAATCCAGGTCAAAATCTGGGCTACCCCAGCACATCTCACGCCACTGTGTGAAAAGGACTATGAATTTGTATACACTACAAACATGCACCCATTTGGAGTGGATGAATTAGTAAAAGGAACCCTCTCGGGGATGTTGTAGTTAACTGGATGAGATTCAATAATTTCAGATTGTTACTTGGGAAACCCTGGAATAGCATCAATGGTTACCTGATGTAGCCTTGTAACTTTAGACCTCAGAAGACGTGTAGTGATATGGTGGCCCGTCTGTAAATTGGAGAAGAAAGCCACCATAAAAATGACATCGTGGGCCTCTGCTGCCCTCCACCCTTTGTTTTTCCTGCGACAAGGTCCCTGACTGGCTCCTGAGCCCACGTACTTTAGCAACTTGGAAAGTGCTCTTAGCAGACCTCCACAACGAAGGACGGAGCAAGAGACTGCAACATGTCTCAACAGCCTAAGCGTAAAATGGCTCTGGGGTATATCTGAAGTTTTATTAAATGTCCTAACTTGCCTATGATTTAATTTCCTTTTTAGGATTTCCTTTATTTCAATTAGTTTCTTCTTGCATTCATCCAGACATTCATTCTTTCAGCAAACTGTATTGTCTCTATCTTCAAAACATACCCAGAATCTCGCTACTTCTCTTCGTCATTATGGCACTGCCATCCGATGTCATCTGAATGATAGCAATGGTCTTCTCACCGTGACATCCTGTATAGTCACCACCAGCCACATGTGGTTATTGAGCACTCGAAATGTGGCTTGTAAACTGAGATGTGCTGGGAGCATAAAATACACACTGGATTTCAATGATTTAATATAAAAATAATGTAAAATATCTCACTGGGTTAAATAAAAGATATCATTAAGTTCACCTAGATTGACTTTGTATGTGGGTGCTAGACAATTGAAAATTACATATGTGGCTCCCTTTGGTGGTTCACAAGACATTTCTATCAGACAGTACCGTTCTAAGTGATCTGGTCCCCTTACTTCCACCCTTGCTTCCTTTTCCTCTATTTTCAAACCAGCAACCTGTTGAAATATTATTCAGATTGAGTCACTGCTGCACGCAAAGAAGGATTTCCATCTCACTTAGGATAAAAGGTGGAATCTTTACCACAACCTGCAGGGCTCTGTGTAACCTGACTCCCAATTCATACTCCCGTACTACCCTGCTTCCCGCCTTTCTAGCAACTCTGGCCTGTTCCCTTGTCCCTGAATTTCATTGTCTATTGCCTCTGTCTAGAAAGTTCTTTCCCCAGAGAAGAATTATGGCTTGTTCCTTCACTTCCTTTAGTTATTATCCAACTTTTCAAAGCTTCCTTCTCTCTGTGCCAATACTTGATATCATTCATTCTTGCTTCAATGTTTTTCTCTTTATGACCTATCACTAATACTACATATGTATGTGTACGTATATAATTTATATAAAGTAATGTTTGTCTCTATCTCCATAATGTAAGCTCTCTGAAGTTAGGAAAATGTGTATTATTTGTTTATAACTGTACTTCCAGCACCTAGAATAGTGCCTGCTGCATAGTCAACATTCAATAATCAGTTGTCGAGCGAGAATTTGTACCAACTCCTTACAACATGGCCCTCCACGGATTTCGTTCTGTTTATCCCATGACTGTGAATTCTCACCTAGCATTTTCTTTTGGCATATTCCATTGCACTGGCTTCTCATTCCTCAAGCAGGTCAAATTCACCCTGTCTTGAGCCTTTATTTGCTTTTTCTATTACCTGGAATATTCTTAGCCCTGGATCTGACTCTTCCACTGTTTTTATATTTCTAGAAAGAATTTCAACATGTTACCTAAAGAGAATAACTATCTGGCCCCTTACTTGGCTTTATTTCTCTTTCTATACCTTGTCACTACATGAAACTATGTTATACACAGATGTCTGCCTGTCTCTCTGCTTACTCATTGCCTGTCTTTTACTCGAATATGAGCTTCATGCTGGGAGAAATCTGTCTGGTTTGCCATTGTATTTCCAATGCCTAAAATAGTGTTTGGCACATAGTAATGCCCAATAAGTATTTGCTGAATAAATAAAAACAAATTACTGTACCTAGAAGATATTAGGTGCTGATGACTTAAAGTATAAAAGACACATGAGGCTAAGTTTTGTGGGGAAGACTGAAAAGTAAACAAGTTAACGGGTGACAAGTTTAAAGACAGAGGTATGCACAAAGAAGTTCTGGGCTATTTAAATGGTAACTTGAAAGTAGTGTTGCAAAATTGGGGAAAATGTGACCTGTGATTTTTTTTCCCCATAATTGCTACCTTCTATCCTATTGTGTCCCCTAAAAGAGCCCCGTCTCAGCCTTTACTGTACACACAGTCTTTAGGATGTTTCGGGGAAAGGAGTTGAGGTTCTCACCATGCTTCCCAACGCTTTCCTCCAGAGAAAGAATTAGCAAATTAAAATCTGCGATCAAGGTATTGGCAACCTAGGACTCTAGAACTCCTCTTCATGAGACACTGGCTTGTCAAAAGGGAAGTATTTCATGGTGTCACAATCAGAGAAGAGCCACTGTGAAAAGACAAAATAGCCATCACCAGAAAAAGCATAGAGACCTTCTTTATCCCCAGCCGAAACCCACTCCAACTGAACACGCACCCTTTCTTTGATCGATCCTGGCAAGGAGCAGGCTCTTAATACCTAGGTATTGAATGCATGAATTGACAAGATGACCAGATACAATAGCCTGGGTATTGAGAAAGGTAGAGTCAGATAGAATCCATGTGTGCGCACATGTCAGCTCCCTAAAAGCCCAGTGACGATGGTCATGCTGCTTATTCTTCATGAGATTCATTCCCATCATCTATAACATAGGAGCAGTGATCCCATTCTTACAGGCTTTTATACATGTAATAAACATAAAGCACTTGTTGTAGTTACTGGTGCATTGTAAGCACTGAGCAGTAACTACTATTATTTCCAGGCTCCTTTGTATATGTCAAAACTCTCCAGAGACCTCTGGAGATAAAAGCCCTTTCCTTCCCTCCTGGAGCCTGGCACCATAGTCGGCCTGTTTCAGTGAGTGTGAGTGAGTCTAGCAGAAGCAAACCAGTCACTCTTTCTTATTAGTCTCCAGGGAGGAAAGTCATTTCCTCTAAAACACATGGGCAGAGATCTAAATGAGACATTAAAGATCCCTTAGTCCAACTCCATCATATTACAAATGAAGAATGAGTCCCTTGGGTGTAAAAGGGCTTTTCTATGAAAGTACATATTTTTCCAAGGGTCTTAGTACAGCCCTTTCCAATTAAGAGTAGAGAGGAGGCCAGCCCAGGAGGTAAAGGCTTTATGCCTAAAACTACTTTTAGTTAAAAGTTAGGATTTTAGGCATCCCTAATTTTGTCTATAGTTAAGCAATAAAACAGTGCAAATTGTAAAGGAATAGTCAGTGAGACATGCCAACCTACCGAATCAAATATTATGAGAAAGTAACTATAAAGCAAAAAATATAACTGAGAAATATAAAGTACTACCTGAAGTCATAGAATGCTGGGACTACAGTGCGATCCACTGAGTAACAAACACATACAAAACCAACTTCTAATGTAGGGCAAGACAGTGAGACAGCTAGAGGATACGTTGGGGGAAAATATCATAAGTCACAGCATTCATAGAAACATGCACATTTATCATCTGAATGAGTGTGAAGTTGTTTTTCTTTCTATTTTTTCAGGGGAGGGCACTCTATTTCACTGCTCAACAGGGATTATTGATTGGTTAATCAGTTGGCTCACTGGTTTTCTGAAATGTATGGCCAATGGTAGCAGGTTCAATATCTTTGACATTTTGTAAGGGTTATTCTGCAGTAAATTCTTAATGAAGTATGAAAATAATTTGGTGGTCAGCTCATTTGGAACAGTAAGAGGTACCCATTTTTGCCTTCACTTGGCTTTTAGGGTTGAAGGCTAAAGGGAAAATTCAATACTTTTGCCTATGTTGGAAGATATTTCCAAAAAACTAGCAAGCTGCCACCAGCAATCAGAGTCTTTTCCCCAAGCCTACAATTAGATAGATAGGATTTTGCAGTAATCGGGGTATTTTATTTCTTTTCTTTTTTTTTTTTTTTCCTGTATTTTTCTTTTTTTGTCTAAGGTATTTGTTACAGCAGGATCAGGATATTTTAGAATAGGAACAGAGTAATATGCTTTCTTATATCTCCTCATATCTTCCAAACATCCAACTTTAAAGAACAATAATTAAATATTTCTTTCCACTAGTAGACTAGCAGCCACTTGACAAACCCAAAAATGTTCACCCAGATCCCACTTTAAGAAAGGACTTGTTGCCAGCTGCTGGAATTCTGGATGCTGCCTGTGTGACAGCTTCTAACTGTTAGCTCCTTTTCATCTGCTTCAGCTTTTCAGCCATGTGTGGCTCAAACCAGTGACTGGAAAAACACCAGTATGAGGGCTAAGCCATTTCTGCCAACATAGGAATCTTCTAATGGGGGATCTTTGACCTGATGCTCTCCATTGAACTGCTAGAGACTTTGTAAGACCCACACTGTGATCTAACAGGTCTCACTTTCCAATCCTACCTTCTCCCTTTCCTTTCACTTGTCTTTGTCCCCAATAATTTTTTGTACTCTTAACTCTGTCTTAGGGTTTTTTTTCCCCCAGGTATCTCAACTGTTATACTTAGAAACAGACCCATTACGGAAGAAACACAACCTGGAAAAAAATGTCAAATATCTAAACCAAAAATTCTTAAGATATTTATTTAAAGGGAAAAATATACCACCAACAAAAACAAGACAAAATAATTTTTAAAATACTGGTAAGTCCTGCCAGAAGTTTATAGGGTTTATGGAAAAGTGAAAAGAAATTAAAAATGCGCAGGATGAAATTGATTATAGCAAATGAGGGTCTCTTAATGTCCTTTCAGGCAGAATAGAACATCTAGCTGTTTCTGTCTAGCCAGAGCTAAAGCCCATACTAAGGACTACAACTGCTGAACGATCACATTTAACTTGCACACTAGGTCTCCTCTGATGAGGTACATCACCCTTCAAAAACAGCAATAAATAAAAGGGGTGGAAGGAAAGCTTTATGCACTATGGAAAATGGTTTCCAAGCATTATGTAAATGTGTGTATATATATCTGAAAGATGCTAATACACATGATGTCATATTGATATATTTTCATTTTGGGGAGAGATAGAATATGACACTATTCTATCCTTGATGGAATCCTTTGGTAAACACTTGGGTTGCCAAAGAACTTGATATGAAAATCAAAATATATGTAATTTGGAATATAATGGACCATGAAGAATCCTTTACGATCCTGTTTTAGAATTATTCCAGCTGTGGCTGTTTCCTTTATTGAGCAACATTGGTTCAACTCATTGTTACTTTTTATGAAACCAAAGCACACTGAGATTTTCCATCCAAATGCAGTACCTTGAAACTTCAATACAGGAATCAGTCATAATGGTTGTTATAAAATGAATCATTTGGTGAGTGTTCACTGTGTTCCACACACTCTGATAAGTGCTTTATATAAGGTATCTCAATTAATTCAAATGCCACTGGTATCAACTAGTATTTATTGTCTGCAATTTGATGATGAGGAAACTTGCAAAAGTTATATAGTTAGAAAGTCAGTGAAGATTTGAACCTAAGGATGTTAAATTTCAAAGCCCTAAATTTTAGAAAGTTAATAAGACGGCTACAAATGTTGGTGAATTCAGTAAGTACCTACAACAAAGCAGCATGTTCTATAAACTGAGAAAAAAAGAAATAACTTGTCCCTATAGGCAGAAATCCTGTCCAACCTCATTTGTTGGCATCCCCAAATCAAATGCAATACCTGGCCCTCACTGGCTTCTCAAATACTAGTTCAACATCGCATTTAGAATGGGGCTTGGGGCACTGGTATATACTTAAAAGTATGGAGAAGAAATAAAGAAGCCTGTATATATAATCCTCACACTATTTTAGTATCTCTAAAAATTTCAAAATGGCTGTATGACTATAACATGAGAATTAAGACAATGAATAACTTAAGTGTCTGAATTTGGCCTGAGCTCACATTTTTGCTCTGCTCTTTATTAGCTCAGCAAGTACTTTATCTCTGGGACCCCCAGTTTCCAAAAAAATAAGTTCTTAATGCCCTTATAGGATCACTGTGAAGAGTAAATAATACTTAGAAGGTATTTAAAATATTACCTCATCTAAAATAAGGCATTGATCGTCGTAATGATTTTCCTTCCTAGCCTTAGCCATGAGTACTTTGTAGCAATGCATCAGTACCCTTAATGTTAAACTTACTGTTTTGGATGTAGTTTCACTATTGTGGTCATCAAATTCATCAACTCGAATAGGGTGTTGTGAGGTAATCAAGTTAGCAATTGAATCTTGTGCTTGAACCTTCCAAATGGTAGGGGCTTTTTTCCCCCTCTTCCTCCACAGGCAATGAAGGAGGGAGATGAGACAACTACCTGAATACATCTGGAGGCCATTTGCTAAAATTCTTCCTATTCATGAATAATCCTACATGATCTTTTCTCATTTTGAATGTATAAAATTTTCTATACTTTCAATGTATCAAAATGCCATAAAGCAGCATTATCCCTGTTTTAACCAATTATCATTACCCCTGTTTTAAACAAGGAGATTATAATTTTGGTAGAGACATGAAGTCAATTGCTCAAAGTATCAAAACTAGCCAGAGGTAGGGCTGATTATTTGGTGTAGATAGATAAAATCTTCTTATGTGAATTGCCTATTCATTTTCCATGCCCATTTTCTTTTACAGGGACATTCAACTTTTAATTGCTAATTTGTAACAGCTGTTTATATTTTAATAAGATTAGTTACAATAATTCTTTATCCAACACACTGTTGCATATATCTTTTCTAGCCTGTCATAACTTTGTTACTATTTTTCTCTATATAAGATTTGAACTTTTATGATGTGAGACTGATATTTTTCATTATGTAGTTTCTAGCTTTGGTGAAATACTTAGAAAGTCCTCCTTTATCTCAAGAGTACAGAAATAATTACCTAACTTTGTCTCTACACCATCTGGGAAAACCAAAAACAACCTGATGTCCCATCAATTTTGGAATGATAAGTGTATTTGGATTGATGGGTTGTGGGTAATTTTTCACTTTCTTCCTCAGACTTTTTTGCTTAAATACGCTAGGACTCTTTCTACCCCTTTAGGTCCATCCAGGTCTTGTGTCCATCCCTGGACTGGGCATGGTGACCCTGGGACTCTTGGATTGTCTTAAGCCAATCAGGACCCACCACTGAAATGTAAAGTGTGGTCATTCCCACCCAAACTACATTGCTGCAAGTAGGGTACATTTCTAAACAGAGAAACAATGTAATGTTTGGAAGGAAAATGAGGAATATCCAATGCTGGTCATGTAACAAACAAATGCCCTCTACAAATCTATCTTCATGGAGGTAGGGAAGGAGGCTGTGGGAAAAGGGTAAATGCTGAAATGAAACAAAACACAAATGTTAATGAAGTTGTTTTCCTATCTCACCCAATCAGTGTCTTCCCAGAGTAAAGAGAGTCATTAGTTTTTGGAGTTCAAAATCTAAGTTATCCCATCCAGCATCCCTGGTTCTGCTATAGACTGAACATGTTAACTCTGTGGTCCTCAGAAGTGTCATTCATCTGCTTAATAAGCCCTAAAGGAAGCACTTGTTTCAAATTAGGAGCAACAGCATTTCCAAAAAGGACATAATGGCATTAACAATGGCAACTTGTTTAAGTAATAGGGCTTTTAAAGCTGATTTTTTAATGAGACTGGCTGAACCCAGAACTAATTTTCACTCACTTGGCTTTCCAGACTTCACAAGTCTCCAGATCTTCATCACCTCAAACCACAGCTATCATCCTCATCATCTAGGAGGAAATTAATTGTGTAGCAATTGGTTGGCTACCGTTAGAACAGCAAGGTTGTAATAATAGTGCAATCTTGACTGTGCTCCTAATACGTAACTATTTGGGTTTTGTGCTTCCTTAGGGTTTACACAAGGCCACAGACTAGTTTTTATAATAGGGATTTCCACACCAGTATTCTTATATGTTTGAAGAAGAGAAGGGAAACAGAAGAGAAAGAGGGAGACTTAGAGAAAAAGAATGAGTTAGTTGACTCTAAGGAGAGAAAGTGTAATTTTTTACTATTTGAATGATAGGATTAATTTGGTAATATTTCTCCCTGAATAGTTAATGGTTTCCAGTCAGTTGATTCAACAGGTGAAATTGTAAACAGCTTTGCTTCATACTTCTAGCTTTACTTGATTACTCTGGTTTTCTGCAAAAAGCTCATTTTTCTCACCCTTATACTTTGGTTTACACTGATTTCTTTACCTAAATTTATGTAGCCTTATTCCCTTATCAACAAGTGCTTCAAACTCTTTTGGGTGGGGGACTATGTAAATTATTCACAGATAACAGCATATGTGTACTAGAGATAGGCTGTTTTTCTGGCCAACCAACTTTTCATTTGGAGAACCAAACTTCCTAATCCATACTCTCTATAATGTTGTCAGCCATAGATGTTGGATCAACCATCAGCCAAAAAGATGAACACATGACCCTGGCAGTTAATCAGTATCCCAGACAGCTGGCACCTCTTCATTTAAAATAGACAGACAAGCCCCAAAATAATTTGACATGCAAAAGCACTAGAGGAAAGTCTCTCTTCTGGATCATGAGCTATAATGGTATAGGTTTCTGGTGGCTTTTCCCACAACACAGAAAGATATTGCAAGAGAATGAAGCTAAATAAAGCCAATACACACAGAAGGAAGCAGAGATGATTGATAGCAAAAGAAAGAAAGAGACAAGGCCAAATTTTTTGATTCCTAGATTTAGCAGGGCCTAAAGGTAGCTATACTCCTGGATCCCATAAATTCATGAGCCAATTATTTTCCTTTTTTTTTTTTGCTCAAACCACTAGGAGTTGGGTTTTTGTTACCACAGAAAGACTTATGACAAATACATCTATGAAACATATCTGTAAAATTATCTTTTAATGTTTCATAGCAAGCTGGACTTAATTGGCACTAAATATTTATTGAATTTACATTAATAGTTCTAAATTAAAATCAACGTACTAAATAGAATGTGGAAAGAGCCAGCCATGAGGATGAAGATAATGCTGGTGATGATGAGGGTGACAGGATGTCACATGAAGGTCTTTGAGGACCAAAAAATTCATTAGCAATGTTAGAAGAGCCTGCCTTCAAAACACACAGATCTTCTTTCATCTTCATCCACGATTTTCTTATGTTGCTGGTATAATTGCAAACAAAAAAGCAGTAAAAACTATTTTTATTGCACTGTGATCTGAGAAGATGCATGGTATAATTTCTATTTTTTAAAATTTTTTGAGACATTCTTTGTGGCCTAGTATGTGATCAATCTTAGAGAATGTCCCATGAGCTGCTGAGAAGAATGTATATTCTGTGGTTTTTGGGTTGAATGTCCTGTATACGTCAGTCAGGCCCATTTGTTCTAAGGTTCTGTTTAAGTCCACAATTTCTTTGTTAATTTTCTGTTTGGAGGATCTGTCCTGTGCTGTCAGTGGGGTGTTGAAATCTCCGACTATAATGGTCTTGCTGTTCATCGAATTATTTAGGTTAAGTAAAGTTTGCTTTATGAATCTGGGTGCACTTAAGTTGGGCACATACATATTTAGAATTGTTATGTCTTCTTTTTGAACTGTACCCTTCACCATTATATAGTGGCCCTCTTTGTCTTTCATTACTTTTGTTGATTTAACAACTAAGTCGTCTGAGATCGAAGCTGCTACACCAGCCTTCTTTTGGCTTCCATTTGCTTGAAATATTGATTTCCATCCCTTTACCTTGAGTCTAAATGCATCCTTGCAGGTTAAATGCGTTTCCTGAAGACAGCAGATATCTGGCTTGTATTTTTTAATCCATTCAGCCAGCCTATGTCTCTTGAGAGGTGAGTTCAAGCCATTCACATTTATTGAAAAAACTAGTTGCGTTCATATATGTACAGCATCATTAACCTTGCGGAGAGATTTTCTTTTAATATACTTGTTTAAAAGCATGGGCGGTATATCTAGATACAGTCATTTTCTTGTGATTTGGCTTTAATGATTGAAAATCAATCTTCTCTGATCAGTAAAGACACCTTCCCTTCCCCAACCCTTGACACCACAGAATACCAAAACCATTACTTCCTGACTCTTCCCCTTAAGACATTCAAATTAGCATGGTTGAATCTTGCCATAGTTATGTAGACTCGGTCTGTATCAAATCATAAACCTTAAAATATTCCAGAAAATATTTTAGTGGCTTGGGCCATGTAAAAAATGCCACCTTCGTAGCAGCATAAAATATTGGAGGGGAGGAAGTGTGTAGTGGCTGAAAGCACCGCCCTCATATTAGCAGCTTTGGGTTTTATATCCGTCCTCCACTCCCGGGTAACAGAGTGACCATAAGTGGGTCACATAGCCTGCCCAAGCTTGATCCCAAACCAGTAAGATAGGAATGACAATAGCACCACACCCAAAGGGTTTCTGTGAGAACTAAATGAGAAAATGCTAGAAAGACCTGCCAGGAATACTAAGTTCTTTCTTAAATCCCTAAATACATAAATATGCATATGTGTGTACATGTTTTTGAGTAGGATCCAACATTAGAGCTGTAAAGGAAAGTGAAAACCATGAGCTCTCAGGTTATTAATGGCAAAACCGAGGCTCAGAGTGAAAATGACTCCGGCCCAAGATAGCACAGCCCGACAGTGGCAGAACCCTAGCCAGGCCCAGAGCCTTCAAATTCCCAAGGCGATGAGCTCTCCACTGACTAACCGCCAGGGCTTGCTTTCAGAGCCTGCAGACATAAACCTATCATCTCCCTAAATACTAACGGTAGTTTGGAATCTATCTGGAAAACCACACACTCACCCTTTAATCACACTTTAATCTTCATTAAGCGAGCCTTCTCATAAGTAATTACTCTGTTTTGCCAGTCACAGATTTCCCCTGTTTTTCAAATTTCTCTGAAATGTAACCATTATCCCTGTTTTGTGTTCTGCCTGTAGAATCCTCTCCCTGCCTCCCTTTCATTTAACCTGTGAGTGTATTTGTGTGTGCATTATCTTTAGTCGAATTCATATCTCTAGTTATGCATACAGTGAACACAGGAGCACCACGACAACCACAGGGATGTGATCAAGTCTCTGGTGGCCTTACCTGCAAGACTGATTCGAGTGGGATCATGCAGGCTTTTCCAAAATGCTTTTCAATGCACCCTGCCTCCATCGCCCACAGAGCATGATTCCTGGGTTTGTCACCAGAGAGAGAGGCCATGTGGGACCCTGGGAATGTAGGTCGCAGGTCCCTGCCTTCACGCTTAGAGCACCATTGTCTAACTTGCAGGAAGTAGGGCAACAGCTTCAATAGGGACTCAGTTCGCTCCACAAATTTGATGTTCATTTAATCAAATTTGCTTTTTCATGGTAAACAATTTTTTTCCCTTGAATCGAACACATTATATCAGCCTGAAAAAAGCTTTTTCAGTTCCTTCAAAATGTTCTGTAATGATGAGGCAACTTGCTTTTCTTCTTTTTCTTTCCAAAGCAATTGGCTTTGAGTCACTTTTTTTAATTTTTTTTTTATTTGGTATTTAAAAAGCCCAAGCTCTTGAATCAATAATACAGGACTGCATTTTCTGTCCTAAACAATTATTTACAGAGAGTGGGAACACTTGTAATTTAACATGCCACTTAGGCAGGAGTTGAGCTGCTTGCCTTTTAACTCAATAGAATGGGGATAAAAAAAGCCATCACAGACAAGAAAAAAAAATCAGCTCATGAGGTACCAGTGTTCTAAACATCTTTGCTTTAGGAACCAAAAGAAATTTCTAGGGTTGGAGTAATTGGAGAGAAAGCACAATATTACAAGGTCAGATGTATTGATGGAGAGAATATCAAATGATATAGGCACTGCACCGTATGAAAATGTATCAGTATAAATAAACAGAGCTGTAATTGTAGAATTGTTGGTTATCATAACAAATCCATGGTACAGATCATTTGATGTGAGTATTCTTCATCACATCATGTAGGCAGCAACCCACTATATTTATGCATGCACAAGGCTCTAATCTGCCTTGGGGAAAAAACATCTCATTGTCTAAAATTGTTGTGGCAAGTGGCTCATGGAGAGGATTTTGGAAATATAATACATATAAAAATTTTAACAAAAGAAGAATGAAAATATCTATATATGGACCAGAAGATTGGAAGACTTCTGATAGCAAATCTGTCCCAAATGCGAATGAAGTCTCATAGTATCATAGCAGACTTGAAAATAGACATCGCACAAGCCAATTCTGATGGACTGATTTGGTTTTCCCTGATTGATATGTTGAGAGGGATTCTGAGGCTGTTTATATCCTTGATACAAAATTATTAATGGTTTTTATCACAGGTGTGGAAAGGGGAGGAGGTATGGTGGTAGATGAGCCACACTTTTCTCTTTTATTCTGAAAACTTCCCTTAAATCCTTCAGTATTATCTGGCACTAAATAATCACTCACTAAAGCTTTGTTTAGTGAGTATATTACTGAACTAAGGACTCTACCCTACTATTCTTATCCATCTGAAATGCCTTACTCCTATTCTCCTTTGAGTCCTTCGCTTATTCCAAGGTCCTGAATAAGCTGATGGAGTTTCTAACACACAATGAATCTCCACTTCTATGACTGCCTGGAAAACTCCTTCACTGCATTAGAATCTTTGCTCAAATACCATCTTTCATTGGGGTTTAACTGACCTCCCTGCTTCAAATTGCATTCATTCAACCTACCTTTTAAATCTTTTCCCCTCATATTCTATAATAACCTCTTTATTAAGACTATTTATTATTGCCAGTGCCCCCTTGCTGGAAATGCCAACTCTACTAGAGTAGGAATCTTTCTTTTCATCACAGAGAGAACTAGAAGACACTCAACAAACAGTTGTTAAATGAATTATAATACTTTTCACAGGTAAAATTTTCTTCCCATTTGCTCTATTAGCATCATGACTTAAAGGCTGTATTCCATTTCTTTTGCTTTCTCCTGGGACATAGAGCAAGGCACTGGGAATAGGCCATTTACTGAATGTACTAATTGGTCTGATTAGACTTAACTTTTATAAACCATTTATCATGCTACACACAGCAGGGGTAGGAAATATTTTGCATCACTTAATGTGTCCTAGGCACCTTGCCAGATGATTTACATGCATTATCTCATTTAATCCTCACAAAAATTCTATGAGGCAGGTACTTTCATTATCCTCATTCCAAAAACAATGAGAGTAAGGTTTAAGGAGCTACATTATTTTTTCCAAGTGACCAAGTTTGGGTTGCATTGAGACCATCTGACTATAGAGCCCTCACATTTAACCCATGTATATTAATAGATAAAGTATGGGTTTGGAGGTAGTATAAACCTACCAGGTTGAAACAAACTTTCTGATTCTGGTTCTACCCGTTGCTGTGGGATTCACTTTCTTTCTCTCCCTCCTAATTTATTCCTAACTGACATTGAAAGATTATTTCTTCCTGGGCTAAGAAAACTGACCAAAAAAAATAACCTTTGCCTACAAAGTGCTTGGAATGTCTAAACGGAAAACCTCCTCTAGATTTCAAAGGAACATGAAAGGAAAATATTAGTTTGGATTACTAACAAACTGTTGTTGCGGGAGGGCTGGATTGTAGTTAGCAGAAAAACAGTTCTTTAAAAAAGCCTGTAATATTTTTGAAGCCAGTTTTTCTGGTCTTACGTTATTCAAATAGCAAAGATACTCTTAAATGTCCTCTATAGATATTAAAGAAAAAATAAAAATGTCAGCTAGCAAGCATTAATTTCCAATGCAGGGGATTAATTAGCACATTCATGAATTAGACTCCTGTTTATCTTTCTGTCACCCAGAAGCATTCGAGCCCGCCTTTCATTTAGTTAAGTCTTATATTTAGGTAAGGCCTGATTCACTGCAAAGAACAGAGGCTCACTCTGAATTGCTCTATGAAAAGAGGCATGCTGTCAAGAATCAGATCTCATATAAAGACCACCGTATGGAAATCATCATCCAGTAAAATATTGTAGAAAGCTGGAAGTTGTCAGGACCCAAAGGAAGTCAGGGCTGGGTATCACATACTTGCCTATTCTACCTCTATCTACACTTCCTTCTGCTAACCGACTTCCTCTCCTTAATGCAATATTTCCTATTATTTCCATTGTTTTCTTCTGAAACTCTTCATAGAATATTGGATCTCTTTGGTCTAGCACATAGATTTCCGAATCCCTCGGTCACATTTCATCTTATGATTTGCGTGTTGCATTCTGGGAAACTGACTCAGCTGTGTCTTCCAGCCCATTAATCACCATTCAACTGTATCTTATCTGTTGCTTACCCCTTCCACAAAGTTTTTAATACCACTCTCTGTCTTTTTCATTTCTAGAAGTCCCTTTTGGTTCTTTTACAAACTTGCTTAATTTTTTTTTATAGCATTCTGTTATTTCGTTGTGGCTTCTATTTTGTCTTCCATAATTTTCTTTTTGTAACACACTGTTTTGATAGATTCCACCAGCTTATTCTATTACTACAGATTCTCAGGATGGTAACCTTCCTATTTGTGGAAAAAAAAAAATGGGACTTTCCCTCACAGTGAATCATTTGTTTGTATGGTTTGTAATTGTTTACGGTGTGTTACTATATGGTAGGAGTTTTGGTCTGTGGTAGCTCTGTGTACTCTGAGCTAGAGAGTAGTTTTAGATTAGCTTCTTCAAGTTGCTCCAGATATTCAATAGTTTGAGACAGGTTTTATATAGATTTCTTGGGGTATGAACTCTTAATTTAATGGATGCTGAACTTAGTGTAAATTTGAATTTCATAAATGTGATGGTTGTTTATAATAAAAAGTGGTTCCATTTTTTTTTTTTTCTTAACGTGGTCCATCGTAGCCATGTGGCTTCCTTCTCTCTATATCACGGAACTTCTTAGGCTTTGCTTGCACCTGGCTGCTTCAGTCTTTAGTTATCTATTTTCAAACTTCTAAAACTCATCTCTAACTGTACCATTTAATCTTTGAACCAGATAACACCAGTCATAAGTAGAAGAGTATAGCTGCTGAAAGTTTAGCCAAATAAACACTACATATTATATGCCAGGCACTGAGCTAGATGCTTACAGTGACCAGCTCTCTTGGTCTGTCTGGCACTGAGGGGTTTCTGAGAGCATGAGAGTTTCAGAGCTGTAATTAGGGTGGTCCTAGGCAAACTAGAACAGTTAGTCAATATGCTGGAGACAGTGATAAACAAGACAGTCTCATGGAGTCTTATGACGCCTACAGCCTCGCTTAGGAGACAGACATTAAACAAGAAATTACAATTGAGGCTGGGGGCAGTGGCTCCCACCTGCTCCTAGCACTGGAAAGCTGAAGTGGGAGGATCACTTGAGGCCAGGAGTTCAAGACCAGCATAAGCAACATAGTGAGACCCCTTTTCTACAAAAAAATACAAAAATTAGCCAGGCATGGTGGTGCTCCTGTAGTCCCAGGTAGTTGCTTAGGAGGCGGAGGCAGGAGGATTGCTTGAGCCCAGGAGTTTGAGGCTGCAGTGAGCTACGATGATGACACTGCACTCTAGCCTAGGCAACAGAGTGAGAACTTGTCTTTAAAAAAAAAACAAAGAAAAAAGAAGTTACAACTGAAATAAATGTTATGAAAGGTTATATATGTTAATTTCGGAACACACTGAAAAAATTTTTTTTTATTTTTTTGGTCTAGGAAATCAGAGAAGTCTTCCCTTAGGAAATGAAATATAAGTGGAGAATTTCAGTCACTAGTTAACAAATATTATTTAAGTACCTAATATATGCCCAAAACTCTCCTGGAAACTAAGGGCTGATCTTGAACAAGAATAAGACCCCTTCCCTCAGATAGCTTACAATTTAGTTGTGGATAAAAGTAATCAACACATGAGAAAATAAAAGACTGTATACTTTCAGATAGTGATACGTATTATGAAGTCAATAAAGAGATTGTTAACTGTGGTGGAATGGTATTTGGATTGGAACTGAGACAAGAATGATGAATGGAAGCCAACCATGTGATGATTTAGGATACGAACATTTCTGCAAAGGTAAGAACTTTGGCAACCCTGAGGTCAAAATGGGCTGAACACATTCAAACACTCTCCCCTTTTTTTCTACACTGCACCCATGTTGAACTGTATTTCCTTAAACATAACACCCAGTTTCTTGCCTGAAAAACGTGGTGTTCTCTTTTCCTGGACTGCTCTCCCACCCCTGGACAGGGATAATTCCTCTACTTCATTTATGCATGTTGTTGAAATGTCACCCCTTCAAAGAAACTTTCTATGGCCAATGTATGTAACATACCACCTGCACTCCCAGGACTGTCTAACCGAACCCTGTATTGCCCAATACGATAGCCACTCTTTGTGCATATCTATATGCACTTAAATTAATTAACATTAAATAAAATTAAAATTAGAATTCTTCAATTACCTTATCTACATTTTAAGTGCTCAATAACCACATACGACTGCCATATCTTTTTTTTTTTTTTTTTTTGAGACAGAGTCTCACTCTCTTGCCTGGGGCGAGTGCCGTGGCGTCAGCCTAGCTCACAGCAACCTCAAACTCCTGGGCTCGAGCAATCCTACTGTCTCAGCCTCCCAAATAGCTGGGACTACAGGCATGCGCCACCATGCCCGGCTGATTTTTTCCATATATATATTTTTAGCTGTCCAATTAATTTTCTTTCTATTTTTGGTAGAGATGGGGTCTCGCTCTTGCTCAGGCTGGTCTCGAACTCCTGAGCTCAGAACGATCCGCCCACCTCGGCCTCCCAGAGTGCTAGGATTACAGGCGTGAGCCACTGCGCCCGGCCTACGACTGCCATATCTGATGGCACAGAACATGTCAATCACTGAAGAAAGTTTTACTGGACAGTGAAACTTTAATTTGCTTTATCCTCTGCTGAGAATTTGTCATCACTGGGTTTTATTTGTTTTACTCATTTATTTTATTCTCCCCTTTAAAATCCATGAAGGCAGTACTATGTTTTAGTACTACCACCTTTTACATTTATGTATTTCAAGTGATTTAGCAAAGCGCCTCACACTAATTAGGCACTAATTTGCTGAATTAATTTTAAAAAGGCTTGTGTGTCTAGAAGACAATGAGTGTGATCATCCCTATTATTTAGTGTTTTGCCTAACAAAAGTTTTATTTTTATTTTTATTTTTTTTATTTTTTATTTTTTATTTTATTCCAGGGTATTGTGAGGGTACAAACTCTACAGTTTTATTTTTAAAAGTTCAAAAATATGAGCCCATTTTGTTGGTCAATAAATACTTTAAAATTATGTAGTTTTAATCATTTTGGTACTCCCTTTCACTCTCAGAAGTGTCCTGGTATGCCTAATACAAGGTCTAATCTTACCTAACGGAGACTACGTATGAGACAAGACCCTTGTAGGAGTATGGATTTTGTCCTATAAACGACTATGTGTTTTATCCTAAGTGCAATGGAGGGCTATAAGGGGGTTTAATATGGACTAGAATTTATCAGATTTTAAAGTTGAGTTGTTGTAAGCCCAGGCAAAGAGAGGAACTTATTGGGAAGTATAGCTTTCCCCAAAGAATGGCCAGGATATGAATAGTCTCAGACAAGAGAGAAGCTGAATGGATCACAGTAGTAAAAAAGAAAGTGGCAAGACATAAAGCTTAACCAGTAGGCAGAGACCAACTCATGGGGACTTGGAAGGACATGTACAATATTTGGGATTGTAACATAGTGGGAAGCTTGAGAAGGAGCTTAAGCTGATGGTAAAGTCACTGGTTTTGCCTTTCAGAGTGATTGCTTTGGAGGCAGTGGAGAGCAAGGCATACGGGGAGCAATAAGGAGGGCTAGGAGAGTGACAGGTGGTCCTTAGGCAGCCCAGGTAAGAACACATGATGTCACATCCTAATGCCAGACAGTGAGAGGGATAACTATGGGCAGTTTAGAGAGATATTTGGAAGCTATTATTTATAAGTCTGAGTGACTAATTACCTGTGGAGTATAAAGAACAGATATTTTCGCTTAAATGGCTACATGGCTGTTGGTATAATTTACTCAAATGGGAGTTCAAAAGGAGTAAATTGGATGGGAAAGATGAATAGTTCAGTTTTAGGTAGGTTCTAGTTTAGGCACCTGCAACACATCTAAGTTGAAATGTCCAATTGATCATTAGGACCAAAGGCTAAATTGTAAGGAAAAAATTAGAGACATAGATTTGGGGATACAGGCATACAGCTATTAAAAAATAGAAATATATGAAATCACCTCTTTCTCAGGAATAGCATCCTCCCAAAATAACGTTTTTAGAAATGTAAGAGATGTTAGGGGTCATTTAGTCCAACTCTCCTGTTTCTGAAATGAACAAACTGTGTATCCAGGGAGAGAAAGTGATTCGTTAAGGACCATGTAGGCAGTAAGTAGCAGAGAGAGATGAGAGAGTCAAAACTCATCTCTCCACATGCAGTCCCTCATCTTTATGCCATACTATATATCTAATTATATTACACAATCAACACCCCATAAAATAAAATGGCAGCTTAGCTTACTTTTAGTGTGTGTAAAAATTCTCTGATTTCTAAAAGATCACATTACACCTATGGATTGGTACAGGAATACTATGTGATTATGATTAATTACAATCTCTAAAAGTTCTAGTTATTGTTATGCTATTAATTAGTTTAATGAAGCATTAATATAGATTGAAAATATGATACTTGTAAGGTTTGAATTTTAGAAATCAATATCTCATTAACAAGTTATTGCTGTATCTATAGGCATTACTAGATTAATCTCCCAGTGTAAAAGAAGCAACATTCCAAATAGCAGAAAGGACTTAGATTCATGAGGTGTTTTTAATTTTAATTTTTTTGAAAGAAATATATTTTAGTTCTGTAGACAATGTAGAATTACCCTGGTTCTGTCTCACCCTTAGGCCCTAACAAGCCCAGGACACAGTCCCTTTCCTACTTAATCTCTGTGATAATGAAAATGTCTGAGCCCTTTAATAATTGTAATTTAGTACAACACACACACACACACACACACATGCACATGTACACAAAAGAAAATAAGGTTCCAACATGGTTAATCTTTTCTGTGAGTGAGCCCAGATTCTTATCAATAAGTGAATATGCTATCTCATTCTCTCCTAAGCTATGGAAAAGGTCAGAATTAATGACCAATCTTAGAAACTTCAAAAATTAAATTAAGGAGAGAGATTATGAATCACTGAAAGACCCTTGGCCTGTCTCCAACTTCATCTTCTGCATCTCTCCTGCTCTCACCATATTCTAGTTACCTTGATCTTCTTTACGTTTTTTGAGTACAGCAAGATTATCCCCCTATATCACTGTTCCTTCCTCCTGGCATGTTCTTTCCTCAGATTTTTCCATGGCTACGCTGTTTTCATCATTCAGGCATTGACAGGTATGTTACCTTCTCAAAGGCATCCTCTGAGCACCCTATCAAATGTAGATCTCCCCCTCCCCTAGTTACTCTCTATTCTAGTTTTCTATTCTATTTATTTTTACAGTAGCTATCACCTTCTATTATAAAATTACCTTATTTATGTATCTGTTTACGTATTTTCCCTTGCCTCTCCCACCAGAATGGAAGCTCCACAGGAGCAGGGATCTTGCCTGTCTTGTTCATACCTGCACCTGCAGTGATCGGTTTCAGTGCTTCATGCATATTCATGAACATTTTTGAATGAATGGATCCAGTATGTCTCCCCCAAGTCTGGGGGACTGTGGCTCCCCAACCAATAACAGTGCTGAGGCAAGAACCCCAATGTTTTCATTTAAAGTCAAGACCTCTTTCTATCAAATGCACTATATCAATCTCATCTCAAAGGGCCCTCCTAAGGGCATGTAAATATTTCTGAAAATTGATTAACAATAATAACAATATAGACCACATTTATTGAAGCTCAATTAAGCACCAAGCATTGTACTAAGTGTTTTACATGTTTTAGCACATTTAATCTTTGCAATATCTTTAGGCCAGTAAATCCTATTTTTAGATTTCAAAGGGGAGAGAGGAGGAAGGGGAGATGAGAGAGAAACTCAGACAAATCTAAGTAATGTGTCCACGTGCACACAGCATTTTTTTTTTATGATTCCAAACACTGATATCATAATTGTTTTGTTATGTTGTGTAAACTTTTTTTTTTTTGACAATTTCTAACAGGCTTATTCACATATAATTTACATACAATAAATTCATCCATTTAAAGTGCTTGGTTCAGTGGTTTTTAGTACATTCACAGAGTTGTGCAAACATCACCACAATTTTAGAACATATTCATTATCACAGAAACACTCCTGCACCCATTAGTAATCCCAATTATTCCCTTCCACAGCCCTAGGCAACCATTAATCTACTTTCTGTTTCTATAGTTTTATCTATTCTGGACGTGTAATATAAATTGAATCACATAATATGTGGTCTTTTGTGACTGGCTTCTTCCAACAATTCCAATTTTTAATGCAAATATTAGAACATTTAACATGTATTCAGGATCACTGAAATAACACAATCTATATATTTTTTCCCTTTTTCTTTTCATTTTCTTTTATTTCAGCATATTACAGGGGTACAAATGCTCAGGTTACATATATTGCCTTTGCCTCGCCTGAGTCAGAGCTTCAAGCATGTCCATCCCCCAGATGATGTGTGCCGCATTCATTAGGTATGAATATACCCATCCTCTCCTCCCCCCTCACACCTGCCCAACACCCAATGAATATTACTATTATGCATAAACCATCCTCATATTGCTATCTAATGTTTGACAAAGCAGACAAGAACATACACTGGGGAAAAGAATGCTTATTCAATAAATGGTGCTGGGAAAATTGGATAGCCACATGTAGACGACTGAAACAGGATCTACACTTCTCACCTCTCACAAAAATCAACTCATGGTGGATAACAGGCTTAAACCTAAGGCATGAAACTATAAGAATTCTAGAAGAAAATGTTGAAAAACTCTTATAGACATTGGCCTAGGCAAAGAATTTATGAAGAAGACCCCAAAGGCAATCACAGCAAAAACAAAAATACGTAAGTGGGACCTGATCAAATTAAAAAGCTTCTGAACAGCCAAGGAAATTATCACAAAAGCAAACACATAACCTACAGAATGGGAGAAGATATTCACATGCTACACAGCCAATAAAGGGCTGATAACTGGAATCTATATAGAACTCAGGAAAATCAGCAAGAAAAAATCAAACAACCACATTAAAAAGTGGGCAAAGGACATGAATAGAAACTTTTCAAAAGAAGATAGACTAATGGCCAACAAACATATGAAAAAATGCTCAACATCTCTAATCATCAGGGAAATGCAAATCAAAACCACAATGAGATATCACTTAACTTCAGTGAGAATGACTTTTATCAAAAAGTCCCAAAACAATAAATGTTGGTGAGGATGTGGAGAGATAGGAACGCTTATACACTGCTAATGGGACTGCAAACTAGCACAACCTCTATGGAAAGCAATACAGAGCTAAAAGTAGAACTACTCTTTGATCCAGCAATCCCATTACTGGGCATCTACCCAAAGGAAGAAAAGACATTCTATAAAAAAGTCATTTGCACTAGAATGTTTATAGCAGTGCAATTCACAATTGCAAAGCTGTGGAAATAACCCAAGTGCCCATCAATACATGAGAGGATTAATAAAACGTGGTATATGTATATCATGGAGTACTACTCAGCCACAAAAAACAATGGTGATCTAGCACCTCTTACATTATCCTGGATAGAGCTGGAGCCCATCCTTCAAAGTGAAGTACCACAAGAATGGAAAAACAAGCACCACATGTACTCACCATCAAATTGGTATTTACTGATCAACACTTATGTGCACATATAGTATATTGTATAAAATTTACATGATATTTTATTGGGCATTGGAAGTGGGGAGGTATGCTTCAAGAACAGAAAACCTCAGAACAAATAAATATCACAACTAATCAGACTGGCTAGATTTGTATTCTTTGCAAGTCACAGTGTGATGACAACACTGGCAGGAGCTTTCGCTGGGTTATATCATATTGATCACTAGACCATGAGGCTGCTAGAAAGGTCCATGGCCTGAGGCTTACTGATAGATTGCCCATCACTATAAATTCTCAAGGGCCTAATGGAGAAGTGTCAGCATTTGGGCCTCAAGGATAAAAAGATTAATAAAACATACAAGCCCATATTTTACATGTATTTTTCACTGTAAAATAAAATGAATCCAAATCCTGCATTTACCAAATTGATTTTTCTGTGCGTTAATGTCAGAATTTACAGATTTCCTTTCAAGGTCTCTGGAAGTTCCTAAATGTCATAATAAATAATAAATAGACTTACAGATTATTTAATTTAGAGAAAAATGGAGACTCTCTTTAAGTTCATATTTGAATGACAGATCCATTGGTTATTTTCAGGGTTGGACAAAGTTTAAGAAATAGAAATATTCCCCCTTTCCAAGACTAAAATGGGAAACATGGGAATCCTTTGAGTCCTGGGTTATTTGTATTTAGAATTAAACTGGAGCAATTAGGATTATTTAAAATATTTATATTGACATTGATATAATACTTTGTTAGGATTTTTACAAATATCTAAAAACAATAATAGGACTGCACTAATATCAAAATGATTTCAATATCTTAGCTCATTATTTCAAAGAGCCTAATAATTTTAGACAATATCCCTCAACTCACTGTATTTACTTCATCATTAAAAAGAACTGGTTTTAATGTATCTATTAGAAACAGAGTTTTCCATTTAGCTACATGTAGTAGGACAGATTACAATCTCACTGGGTGACCTTGGCAGAAAGGTTAAAGGTTTTGGTACCTCAGTTTCCTCATGTGTACGGGCACAGAGATCGAAATGATGGGCTCAACGGTGGCTTTATCCCTCAGGTGGTCTTAACCTTGAACCTAAGAAGTGCCTATCTTCTTATCTCCCACAAAGCCTTTGAATGCAATTCGGAAGGTCAAGAAAACACTGATATATATATTTAAAATACATGTGTATATCCATTACTACATTTTTCGGGGGGCTAAGAGAAAATAGTTTTATTTTGTTGGATTCTAGAAAGAGTTTATGGTAATCCTGCTGCTCTAATTTTAAGAGCCATTTTCTAACTCTTCCTATGAGAGGCTGTATCTAATAGTGGTCAAGAGAAAATATTCTGGAGTGAAACTGTTAGATTTCATTCCTATCCTCCAAAGTACTAACATTCTGACTTTGTACAAGTTATATAATGTCTTCGTATGTCAGTTCTCTTATCAATAAAAATCAATGGTAATAATAGGACATTTGTTTTAAGTCTGCTTTAAAGGCTTAAATGAGATTGTGTGGGCAAAATGTGTGGCACATAGTGAGCACCTGATGCCATTTTTATTTACGTTTTAAAATAAAATTTTCATAGGATTAGATCATATGTTTAACTTCCTAAAATGTAAGTAGAAAGTAATAGAGTTTCTAAATATTTGTCAAGTGAATGAATGAACGTCAATGAATGAACAAACTAAGGCTTTTTAATAAGTGCATCAGTAAATATCTAAACACATCAGAATCAGAGATGAGCCACAATGTGTCCCAAATTGTGCTGAATAGTGAAGGATAGGGAAATGCTGATCAAAGTGCTTGGTCACTTTATCTTTATGTCATTTCCTTTCCCTAGTACCAGGGCTGTCATCCAACCTTTCCATGTAAATAAACAACCTGCTTAGAATTATCTTTGTTCTAGTTCTTTGATCTCACAAATGTATTTTCCCCTAAATCCTTAACCTAAATGTACTATCTAGGTAATAGTTTTTAAATAGCTTAAACTAATCTCCCCAGTATGTACTCTATTTTGATCTCTTTCTCTCAATTTTCTCTTTCAGAATATTCATTCTATGTGTTACACAAATTAATACCTACAAAATAAAGATTAAAAAAAGTGCATCATGTGTTTATGTGTGTCTGTGTGTTATGTTCTTGTAGACTAATTGCAGCACTGTTGTTACTATTTCAATTATTAGTAGTAAGTATTATATTTAGCAGACATCTGTTAACACTGGAGTTTTAGGCAGCCTTGTTGCTAACAGCTGGAGATCTGAAATAATGATCTCTGAATATTAAATTCACCTTTGAAGTGCATTTTGTACTCAAACATTCTGAGGCATTTCTCACACTTCTTAATTATTTCAGACTTGAGACATGGTTTGGTATATTAGAAAGAGCCAGAATCAAGGTGGCCTTAGTTCTAGTACTTCCTTCTTCTCTAATTAGCAGTGAAATTTCTGAACAACCTTTAAATTCCCTAGGCCTTGGTCTCCTTATATATAAAATTAATGGTGAAGGATGTGGCCAGATGATCTCTATGTTGCTGGCCACATAATCCTGTGATACTAGTTGTGGAAAGGAAGTCAATGACATGAGTATTTTAATAAGTCCCATTGAGAAACTTCTGCTAAATCAACCTAGAAACTTCAACACTTTTCTTTTTCTTTCAAGGATGAACTTGGAAAAAATGCATAACAGTGCAAATGTCACTCTTAAGTACTTATTCAAACCAAGCTTCATGTTATCTAAGTAAGCAATAAGTATCAAGGATATATACCTGACCATTTTATTACTAGGTATTTCTATTTATGTCTACCCATCAAACATTTAATGAGCACTCACCATGCAGTAGCCATAATACACAGAGGTAAATTGTACATAATCTTAAGAAACCATAATAACAAGTGTTTAGGGGTGAGGTCAGCAAGATATCAGAATAGAAACTCTGACTAGTGCTGAATATATGTCCCCAAAGAGACACCTATTCAACATCAGTGTAAGGACCAATTCCTTTTGTGAAAAATCTAGAAAACAGTTAAGAGGCTCCTTCATCTCAGTGTGAAACCAGCGCATCTAAGCCAACAGGAAAATTTGTGGCACCTACTTACTGTAGTCCCTGTCCCCAGGTCAATGCAGCATAAGTAGAGAAAAATCTCAGCTCCCAGCTTCTCCCTGGGAAGGGAAAGAAAAGACTAACTACATGTCCAATGTGTGGAATTCCTACCCAAAAGCAGCAGAACATACATTCTTCTTAAGTGAACATAGAAGAGATTCTCCAAGATAGACCATGTTGGGTCATAAAATAAGACTTAGCAAATATTCCAAAGATCAGAATAATATCAAGTATCTTTTTCAACCACAGTGGAATAAAACTAAAAATCAATAGCAAAAGAAAAACTTAAAAATTCACAAATATATGGAAATTAAACATACACAGACAACCAATAAGTCAAAGAAGAAATCAAAAAGGAAATTAGAAAATCTCTTGAGATAAATGAAAATGAAAATGCAACACATCCAAACCTATGGGATGCAGCAAAAGCTTTATTAAGAGAGAAGTTGATAGTGGTAAATAACGACATTGAAATAGAAGAAAAATCTCAAATAATCATTTGAACTTTATACCTTAAGAAACTAGAAAAAGAAGAATATAGTCCAAACATAGAAGTTGGATGGATGTAATGAAGATTAGAGTGGATATAAATCAAATAGAGAATAGGAGAACAGAAGAAAAAATCAACAGAACTAAGAGTTTTTTTAAGATAAACAAATCTTTAGCAAGAATAAGAGAGAACTCAAATAAATAAAATCATAATTGAAGGAGGAGACATTACAACCAATGCCATGAAAATGAAAAGGATCATAAGGTACCATGATAAACAATTATAGACCAAAAAAATGGATAGCCTACAAGAAAATTCCCAGAAACATATACCTACCAAAGTTCAATCATGAAGAAACAGAAAATCAGAACAGAACCATAACGAGTTCTTTTATCATTGAATCAATATAAACATCTCTCAACAAAGAGAAGCCCAGGACCAAATGGCTTCACTGCTGAATTCCACCACATTTTAAGAATAACAAATACTAATTTTCTCAAACTCTTCCAAAAAAGCTTAAAAGGAGGAAACACTTACAAACTCATTTTGTAAGGCCAATATCATCCTGATACCAATGCCAGAGAAAAATACTGTAAGAATATAAAACCTACAGAATCATACATCATGACCAAGCAGGATTTATCCCTGGGATAAATCTACAGCACTCATCACAGAACTTTATATTATACCTTAGGGAACACTCAGCACATAATGGCAAATTCAGTGTTTGATAGGCATCTTCCGCCTTGGGGCTAGTGGAGAGGAATTTTGTTTGATATTTCTAGACCCCCTACAACATGGCCATAGCAAGCACAGGGCTAGCTGCCCACTTTCCAAGTGCTCTCTCAAGTATGTAGATATTCCCTCCTACAAACAGCACAATCTCAGGGGTGCGCAGGAGTTTGGTCCTTGCTAAGTCTGAGGTCAAAGTCTCCTAGAAGAATAGATAGGACTGACTGAGGTTTACTCAGCTGCTTGGGGAATTTGAACATTACTCCTTCTGGTCACACTGAATCTCTTGGTTTAATCCACACCCAATTATTTTTTGTTCTATAACCAGTCATTGACTTACATGCCTCCATGGCTATGCTCATCGTGTTCCCACATCTTAGAAACCCATCTCCCCTTCCCTTGTCTACTTGAAAGGTTTTTTTTACTGAGCCTTCAAACCCAGCTCAAATGTTACATTTTCTCTGTAATTCTCCTGGACCTTCCTAACTTGCATCCTTCTCTCTGCTTCCAAGTTCTGTGCAGCCCCTGTCGCAATGCGTTATAATTATTTCTTTGGGTGCATGTGTCCTTCACTGGACAGTCAGCTCTTTGAGGGCAGAGTATAGTGTCACTTCACATTTCATGCCTTATGTATGGTAAGTATTTAATAAATGTGTGTTAAATTGAATAGGAGTAGGAAGGTACAAAGACTAGGGTAGAGATAAGCTAGTCATGCTATAGGCCAATAATTTGCTTCTGTTTGATGTGATTCTCTCTGTTCCCAGCAATGAATTTAAAAGATGAAATAGTTCAGAGTTGGGAGGCTCTAAAGGGAAACATCTTAGTTTTCACAGTTTCTTTTCTTTCTTTCTTTTTTTAATGTATGGTGAGTCTTGGTCTGAATTAATAAAATATTGGGTACATCCTTATTAATATCTCTATCAAAACTTGCACCAATGCCAAGATTATTCTTGAAAAATCTGTTTTAAATTAACCACTCCCTTCCATTAGTAGAGATAATTGAAAACTAAAGCCAACTAAAAAGACACTTAAAGCACACCCGAAAGATTTAGAGGCAGAGAAACCCATGAACTGAGCTACCAGTGGATGTCCTAATAACTATCATTTCACCGAGATGTATTTATTAAACGTTGGTGAATTGCTAAGTGGTGTCAAATGTCTTCTGGAAAGCAGCACTGTGTGGTCACCTCCCTCACGGGAGGGACTGTGCCGGGAGCAATATTGCTCGTGTCATTAGTGTGCGGTGAGAAGATGCTGTGAACCCTCTTTGAGAGGTTACAGGAAAGTCTGTGGAACTGGCAAAGTGTCTTTATTCTCATTACTGGAAATGCCAAGTGGGGAAGGAAGTGGGTCGGGGCGTTCCCCCACTCTCCTTGAGATTACGTCACGAGCATTTTCTGGCCTTGGTCATTCAACGGCTGTTTCAACTTCCCTTATTCTGTATTGAGCCTTATGTTATATGACCATAAGTGGCATATTTACAGCATAGAAAGCATTCTTTATTTCATTCTCATTAATCTGCTATAAAAATAATGACTCTTACTTTGGCCTGTCTTCCCTATGTGGCCCCATCGCTTGAGTTTTCTGAACAAGAATCAGGTCAGCAGCCATTTCAGCCACTTTGTCTCTTTGTTTTTACCCTCAGAAAAAATGCAGCAAAATGTCAACAAATTCTGTTATGATAAAGAAAAATGATTCTGGAAGATTCATCTACTTTAGGACCTGGGTCACTCCTCATATGATGTTTAATTCTTTAAAATATAATAACCCTCCCCAACAAACTTTCTAAAGAATTTATCTTAGGAGTAAAGTATTTTATCCAGGGGCTTTTCCAAAATGAATCACTAGCCAAAAGATAAATGGTCCCTTCTTAGGCAGTCACAGCATATCAGAGCTGGAAGGCAACTTAGAAATAATCTTAATCAATTTTTTCATTCCAGAGATGAGGGAGGGACAATCTGATAGACTAAATGACTTTCCCTCTACTACATTGTTAGTGAAAGAGCACGACCTGGAACTCCAG
Organism: Indri indri; assembly: GCA_004363605.1. Classification (NCBI taxonomy): domain Eukaryota; kingdom Metazoa; phylum Chordata; class Mammalia; order Primates; family Indriidae; genus Indri; species Indri indri. Next base: position 2,688 of record RJWJ010007634.1, on the reverse strand, counting down.
TCTCCTAACTCTGAGCAGGGGGTAAATGTTTAATTAGCTTTTTGTGCTAAAGGGGAAAAAACTGTTTTATTGAGTTACTGAAACAGTAGAATCATAATATGCATCTGATTTTAATCTGCCAATGCAGATAAAATAATCACATATAATCAACAAAGAGAAAACCCTCCAATTTCCAAAGAAAAATGGCTAATGTCAAAATAAACCCCTTGGGCTAATGGTAGGGGTCAAAGTCAGAATATTGATATCATGCATATGTTTTGATCAAACAAATGATTCATTAGATTTGAATCAGATTTGTTGTCTACATAATGCCAAAAACAACCACTCAATTTGGTCAGACCAGACAAATCAGTGAGGAAACAATTCCAAATTATTCTATTCAAAATAATTGAATGTAATATGTAGCTAGATATAGCCAGAAATTAAAAAAAGCAAACCAGAAAAATGGGAGCATAGCACTAGAATCCTACCCTGGGAAACCACAGACACAAGGGAAGAAAGGAAGATGTGTTTAGACACCTTTTAGAGCACATGTCTTCACCCATGCCCTTTAATTGTTCCCATCCAAAAATGTGGGCTCTGGGCATGGGCACTTACATACCTTGGACAACTCCCTAGCCCTACTTTACTGTACCAGAGCAGGTCACCTGAACCAAGCTGAAGCAATAAGCATCCCCTTTGGGAGTCTGGAATTGAGACAAGAAGAGTCAGTCTCATTGTGTAACTGGAAACATAAAAAGCAACAGGAGATGGGGAGATGTGTGCCTTCCACAGGGACAGAGTGGCAGGGAGGGCTGGTTGACTGTGAAGGAAGCAGATAGGCAGAAAACAGAGTTTATGATTGTAATGACTGCTATCAGAAAAATCAATGGTGTCCTGTTACAGAGCATAATGGGGTGAGGATAGTCCTAAGAGTGATGGTCAGGGACCTTTAAACCAAGACCTAGTGGATGAGCTCCATGCAAGGAGCTAGGTGAAAAGGATGTTAGATGACATGTATAGTATTTACAAGGGCTGTGAGGTGGGAAAGCTTAGCACTTTTTTTTATTTTTTTATTTCAGGGTATTATGAGGGTACAAACATTATGGTTACATTTTATGTCTTTGCCTCACCCAAGTGAGGGTTAGAGGCATGCCCTTCCCCTCTATAATGCTCCCCGTGTCCTTTAGTTGCAGGTTTACCCCCCACCATCCCCCTAATCCCTGGAGGGTATTACTGCCATGTGAGCACCCCAGTGTCCAACAGTTAGTACCAATTTGATGGTGAGTACAAGTGAAGCCCATTCTTCTGATCTTGTGATACCTCACTTCAGATAATGGGCTCAAGTTCAATCCAGGAAAATATAAGAGGTGCTAGATCACTGTCATTTCTTATAATTGAGTAATATTCCATTTTATACATATACCAAATTTTAATAATCCACTCATGAATTGACAGGCATTTGGGTTGTTTGCACATCCTTGCAATAGTGAATTGTGCTGCCATAAACATTCAGGTGCAGATGACTTTATTATAGAATGTCTTTTGCTCTTTTGGGCATATGCCTAATTGTGCTATTGCTGGATCAAATGGTGTTTCTATTTTTAGCTCTCTGAGGTATCTCCATATTCTTTTCTGCAGAGGTTGCACTAATTTGCAGTCCCACCAGCAGTGTAAGAGTGGTCCTGTCTCTCCACATCCTCGTCAGCATTTGTTATTTTGGGATTTTTTGATAGAGGCCAATCTCACTGGGGTTAGGTGATATCTCATTGTGGTTTTGATTAAGGAACTGAAGAGGGCAGTGTGATTGGAGGGGAGTGACTGAGAGACAGGGAGTAAGTCTGAAGATATAGCTTTGTCCCTATTTGCCAGAGCAGTGTGGGTTTGAGTCTGGCGCACATACATTGTTATTCATAGCATCCCTTTTACTCTCAAAATGTCTGTTTAGATAATGAAGTAAGTGATCATCCTAGTCAAAGGTCAGAAATTCATATTTTCTTCCATATGCAAGGGGAAACCATTGAAGATTTTGAGCTTGGAAATGTCAGCATCAAATCTATATTTTTGAGAGATCATTGTAGTAAAGACTATGAATTAGAAAGCAGAAAGCACGAACTACAGATACGTGGGATTTTGGTCTAGTTTGGTATTGGTTTCTTTTCTATTCTAATGTCCTTCATGTATTCGTGGGCGGGAGTTGATGGACAGATTTGTGAAGAGGCACACTGATAGGTTCTGAATAGTGCGTGAGTACAGCTGCCACCATGGACAGAGGACACAAAACATTCAGGTCATACTAGTATGAAAGAGAAAGGCGTCCAGGAGCCTGGATTACCTAGACCATTATCTAGTTCTCCTCCTTGTGGTACATCCTCAGGACAATTACATAAGAACATCCACCCATGTCTATTTAATGCTGACATTTAAAGATAACTCCTCTGGGGGGAAAAAAAAAATGCAATCACAATCCCCAAGCCAAGTCAGAGATGAAAGAAAAAATTAGATGAGATGTCAGGAAATAATTCCACATACAGCTGCTGAGTTCTGTGCAAGATCAAAGATCATTTTGAAACACCTGAAACAGGGATGCCTTTAAACAAGAAGCTTTGCTGGCAATCATCGGTCTCCACAAATAAATGTAGTTATGAGGTGAGAAAGATTACCAATTTAAAAAGTATTGCTGGCCCTGAATCATACCCTATAGCATAA
>RJWJ010007633.1:46266-56815 GCA_004363605.1 Indri indri | reverse complement strand
CAGTAGCAGCTGCTTGCCGTCCATTACTGACTCTGGGGGCTGGGGCAAGCTATGCTGAGGTCCGCCAACTGCATGGCCTTTGCTGGAGTTCTGTATCCTTGAATAAAGCAATTGGGAACTGATTGTGGGAGTGTGTATGTGTATGTGTGTACGCATATGCATATATATTCTCACTTAGCTGTAGTCCCTGGAAATGCTGCAGGTGGCAAATGTCAACTACCCTGTAGGCAGGCTTTCAGCCAGTCTCCTTGTTTTCAGAACTTTGCCTTATTCCTTGTCTTCTAGGGACGTGGTACCCCCAAGTGTTGCTCTCAGGCATTTTCTGGGGAGAGTTGGCTGGTTTCTCTTTGGAATTCACCTTGTAAGCGACAACTTTCCCTATTTGGCTAAATCGATCATCATACTTCTGTCTCCTTTCCATCTTCCAAAGACGGGGTCGAAACCTCTCAGCTGCTGTCATCTCCTCTGCCACTCTCTTAGTCTTTGGGGCTTAGTACATTTTTGAAAATTCTACCACTCTCATTTTATTAGCATTTTTGAGGGGAGAGGAGATGAAGGCCTGTGCTTAATTCGATACAATTACTTTGAAATTTCTTTTGATTTGTTATCACAATTATAAGCTCCTCCAGGTAGAGGGCCAAGTCTCATATTTGTGTGTTTTATAGTGCACATAGTAGGCACTCAATAAATATTGCTGGAATGAATAAATGAGCTGTGCTGTAGGGTCTCTCTGAAATACAATTATTTTATCTGCTGATGTGATCGTTTCCTCTGAGATCATCTCTGGTTAATCCCGAAATGAGAGAAGAGTATTGACTGCCAGGTGGAGTGTTTTTAAACTGACACCATGACCAAGTGAGGCATTTTTCTCCATTTTACTTGTTTATTTAATTTGCTAGCATTAAAAAAAAGTTTGAGTTCATTTCTGCTTCAAAAGGGGTATCGTTCTATCTTTCATAAGCATATTAGCTCTTTAGTCTTACACTACCCCTCTAGGAGGTTGGCTTTCTGACTGTTTAAAATGCAGTGGTTTGACACACCCAGAGCCCTGCCCAAATAATTGCTTCCCATATTTGTAAAAAAACCATTTTTATATATATGAATATTCTTCCTGGTAGGCAGCATGCTCTAAGAGTTTAAATAGTAACACTAAATGTAAAGCTGCTTTTCTGTTAACATTTCCTTACTGACCAGCCTTGTGTTTAGACATTTTTTTTCTGCTTTTTTACCTTGTTGTAAATCGCCTCGTCACTGGGCTCAGCGTCATTGTTGTTGTCTTCCTTTCTTCCTCCTCCTCTTCCTTCTCCTCCAATAGCAAGAAATGTATTTTACACGACTACCCAGTATAAGTATATGCAATTGGAATAACAGTTTCTTGGCCTGGCATACTAGTGCGCACCTGTAGTCCCAGCACTTTAGGAGGTCAACGTGGGAGGATCACTAGAGGCCAGGAGTTTGAGAACAGCCTGGGCAATATAGCGAGACCCTACTTCTACACAAAGTAAAAAAATTAGCAGGACACGGTGGCACACAACTGTAGTCCCAGCTACTCAGGAGACTGAGGCAGGAGGATCACTTGAGCCCAGGAGTTTGAGGCTGTACTAAGCTATGATGATGCCACTGTATTCCAGCCTGGGTGACAGAGCAAGACCCTGTCTCTAAAAAAAAAAAAAAAAAAAAAAGCTTATTGAAACAATACTTATCCTTATTATGTGTGATTGCTCTGAAATGTACTGTTCTGTTCTACTCTATTTCATTAAAAATACGTTGGTTGTGATCCACTAAGTTTGTTTCATAACCCATTGGATCACTGCCTGCTGTTGCAAAAACGATGTCCTTGTTAATATGAATAAAGCCTAGACTATAGATTCATGTTTCCCTTACTTTCATTGCCAGAATTAAATAATATTGCTTTGAAAATTAGAGAAAAATAATTATTAGGGCTCCCACATCTTATCAAGGCAACAATGATCATTGTTGTGTATTCCTTACCTACTATCATTGCCCCTCTTGCATACACGTAGCTGTCATAGAGCTTGGAGACATTTTGTCTGGCTACACAGTTTGTATTCCTTTTTTGTTTGAGACATAATTTTTTTTACAGCAGTTTTAGATTCACAGCAAAATTGAGCAGAAGGTACAGAGATGTCCCATATACCTCCCGCTCCCATGCATGTACAGCCTCTCCCTTTCTCAACATCCCCCCAGAGTGAGGAGTATATCTGTCACCACTGATCAACCTCCACTGACTCATCATTATCACCCGAAGTCCATAGTTTACCTAAGTTTTCATTCTTGGTGTCAGACATTGTATAAGTTTGAACAAATTTATAATAACATATGTCCACCATTATAGTATCACACAGAGTATTTTTACTGCCCTAAAAAATGCTCTGTGCTCTGCCTGTTTATTCCTCACCTACATACCTTCACCACCGCTGGCAACCACACAGTCCATATTCTTTTTGCCATACTGCAGGGGCTTCTGAACAGTGTGCCATGTCTTTGAGATACAGTTTTATTTGTTGAAAGAACTTTGACATTTATTTAGTATTAGGCCTTCAGATAGAAGGTTGACTGATTTTTATTGAACTCACTAATATTCTTTTTATTAAGCATTTTTTCTAATTACAGAATCATACATATGAATTTTGGAAAATCCAGGCAAGTACAAATAAAAAAATAACATTTATAATCCCACTATTCTAAGATAACTACTGTTAACCATTTAGTGTATTTCCTTCATATAATTTCTTTGCAAGTACGGTTTTATATTTTTGCTATAATACTACACGCACAAGTTTATATTCTGTTTTGTTTAACTTAGCATTATATCATAGGCATTCTTACATTACTGAAATTATTTAACACATATCATGTAAACATTTCTCTATTACTGGATATTTAGGTGTCTTCCAGTCTTATTTATTTTTTGTATGTTACTATAAAGTACTGTGGTGAACATCTAATGCCTAAATCTGCATTTTAAGACACATTCTTAAGATAGATTTTAAAAGTAGACTTACAGATTCCAAAGGCATGGACACTTGACGAGGGTTGGCACTTACTGCTGAGTCACCTTTCAGGAGGGCTGGAGTTCTAGAGAGGACCATTGCTCCTCAGAGGTGAGAGAGACGTAGGCTTGCCCAGCATTTGCAGGTAGGGAGCCCCAGAATGGGGCCTAGGCAGGACGGCAGGAATGACGAAACGATGCTCCCCAAGAGTTGGGTGAGGGTTGAAAGCCAGGGCTTAAGAAGACGTGTTTCCTGACACAGGAAGAAACACATTGGGGTGGGCTGTGGGTGTGACCAAGTCTGTCCACAGGGGTGTGCAGGTGTGGGAGGAGCTGAGGAAACCCCCAGAATGGCTTTTATCCTCTTGGAGTCAGGAAGGGAGGGTGGAGCTGGGGACTCTGAGAGGCATGGTGGTGACCTGGAACGACCCATGCAGGAGATAGAGGGGAAAATGCTGGGAAATCCTTTGCATTAAGAGGTACGTGGGATGTTTCCGAGTCCCACTGGAGATTCAGCAGGGCTCAGCCATCATCCATGTATGGTAGCACCAATCTGCAAAGCCCACTGTGATTTTTCTCAGGTGTGCCCGATGCCTCCATACAGCAGTAAATATGAGGGTGGATGGGTGGATCCGGGTTGGGAATTTGCAGAGTGGCTGCAGAGGTTGGAAAAGGGAGTGAGGAGGTGAGGATCATGGCTACAGCGTTGTTTAAGTGATGTGTCATGTGATCTGGACCACCAGAGGAGGGACCTGTTAGGTTGATGGAATTAGTGGAAAGGAGCATATTCTGTGTCCTTGTATTTGCAGCTGAGATCCTGAAATACAAGCTAGTCTTGAAGAAGTGTGTTCATGGTGTGACAGTGTTGGGGACTGAGAAAGGTTCCTGGGTGCCTCTCTTTTTGGAAACTGGTGGTGGGTCAATTTTGTGGGTCCAGGTTGAGAGCAGGGAGATTTGCGAACATTAGGAACCAAGGCTGCTAGCGGAGGGAAGCTTTGACTGTTCACCTTCAACGAGAAGGACGTTGCTAACACTGGCTTAGAGCAACAGACCAAACACGCTGCTAATATTCTGCTTTGCGCTTCCCTCAAAGGCCTAGTGGTGCCTCCCTGGACATGCTTCAGAAACATATAATAAGAAAACACCCAGAGCAGTTTGTGTTTTGAGTCAAAGTGAGAATTTGGGGCTGTGCCAGTTAGGTCAAGGATTGCTCTAGTGGACACTCTGAGGACAAGGAATGCTTGATTCACCTGACACCTTTGGATTTGGGGGCTCATCTGCCACCAAACTAGACCCCTCAAAATGGCAGCTGATAGAAGTGGCTCCTCCTGGGGTGGGGATGGGAGGTCTTGGTGGAGCCAGAAGCCTACCTGAAGCCAAGCATTTGGGACAAGTGTAAGAAGTTGACCACGCTCAACACAGTTCGTCAGATTTTATAGTTATTGCTGGAGTTGGCATTTCCCAGGAGAATGTTGCATCTCTCTATTGTTCCTTTCTTCCCAGCGATATTATTGAAAGGGAATGTTGGGGTGTTGTTTTCTGAAGTCAGATGAAGTTTTTCTATGACATCAACTTGAATTTAAGTTGGTTCTTGGCAAATATCGAAAAACCCTTTCCACTGCCTTTTCTCCCTCAAGCTAACGCTAATCGAACATGGTATTTGATTAACCTCTTGAAGAGTATTATTCAAATGTTCTTTGGATGACTAAACTGATAAATTGGATGAAACTAATTGCTGGAGGTGATGAACTCTTGTGAATCGTTGCAATTCATTCTGCCAGTTCGCTCAAGCTACACCGGTAAATCTGGAGAGGTGACAGCCCAGCCAGTATCACGCAAGCCCAGTTCTCAAGCAGAGCAGAATTTGACAGGGGGAAATCTTTCAACACTGTCTTATGTAGTGCAATAATTGGATAAGCTTGAATCTATTTGTTGCTTTTTTTGAATTTGGAATTTTTATATTTTATATGGGCTTTATGGATGTGCATATTATGTTCCTGATCATCCTTTCTCCTTGAATTTGTTGTTAGAATGAAAAGCTGCGCTTTGTTCATTGTTGTGCATTGTTGATCTGTGGTGTTAAGAAAGCAGGCACCTGATCCTGAGATACGTTTCCAACACAGACCTAGAAAGGAATCCATGCTTAAACTTGGCCATAGTTCCAGCCTCTCAATAGAATTCTGAGCAGTGACCTAGGTGCCCTGAATTAAAAGTAACATTTAGCTTATGGAGAAATCCCAGAGGACTCTCAATAATGATGATTATGAGATCTGAAAATAGAACCAATAAAAAGAAGACATAAAACCAGGGTTCTTGATTCTGGAAAGAAAAGGAGAAGGAAAGACTTAAAGGCTGTCTTCAAATATGTGGAGTTAGTTATTATTCCAAGGATAGTGTGCACATTCTCTTTTTATATACTCATGGATAAAATCAGGGAGAACTGGTTTAAATTGTAGCAGAAGAGATTTAGGTTAGATGGGAAGAAAAAAAATTTCTGACAGGACATACAAAGTGAATACTAAGCAAATGTGTGGATTTCATTTCTCTAGTAAAAATCTGACCATTCACTAGACATTGCATTGAATAACCTCACCCATTGGTCATGATGCAAAGCTAAGCTTTATTCTCAAGATCTTGAGGTGTTAAGATTCTATAACCATTCAATTTTGTACTTTAGAATGTCAATCACTTTTACAATGATCTCTTCTTGGAAGCAAAAATGTCCTTCTCAGCATGCTTTTAGAAAGCAGTAACTGTGCTCCATTGTTGAATTATTTATACCTGTGCTGATAGTGAAATGGGTATTGAAGAAAACACTGTGTTAAAATTCCAGGCCTGGTGTGTTGGCTCACACCTGTAATCCTGGCACTTTGAAATGTCAAGGTGGGAGGATCACTTGAGGTCAGGAGTTTGAGACCAGCCTGGACAACGTATCAGGACCCCGTCTCTACAAAAAAAAATTAAAAGAGAAATTATCCAGGTGTGGTAGATTGTACCTGTAGCTACTGGGGAGGCTGAGGCAGGAGGATATCTTGAGCCCAGGAGCTGGAGGTTGCAGTGAGCTATGATCAGGCTTCTACGTTCTGGCCTGAGTGACAGAGCAAGACCCTATCTCAAATAAATAAAAAAATAAAAAAAAATTCCAGACTGAGAGTGATATTTCTGATTATCAGGGATTTTTGACTTGTTTTCTCATTACCTGTGAAGCCTTGATACTCAGATCCTTGTTATAACAGATGTTTCCTTTCTAAGACAGAAGATGAGATATTAAGAACACCTCCAATTCTGTAGGCCGGGGTTAGAGGAAGCTTTGAGTAAGGAGCCTGCTTTTATATGACCCTCAGATATCGCCACCTAGTGAGCAGTCGTGGCATGTACCCCGTCATTTAGAGCCAAACCTCCTCAATGAAGAACTGAATATTTCATTTGTAAGAAGTTTTCAAAAGATTTTTAATTAATTTTGTCTCCAATATATATCATTTTCTGCATGATATAGTTAACTGAAACAATGCATTTTATTTTTCAAAAACACAACAGAATAAATTATGAGTCTAAACCTGATCTAATACTGTAGATTGAGGAAACTTAAACTCTCATAAAACAAAGATCAGGCCATCTGACAATCTCTGAAAATCAAATCTACCATACCTCCTAGGTTATGAAGTAAATTTCTAGATGTTACAATGTCTTCCAATCATTTAGATTTTTAAAAATCCAGTAAAATATGAACCTTCATTTCAAATACACATTTTGAAACTTATTCGAAAATAAAATCAGGCAGCTTCCTAGTGTAGCCAACACACCCTCTAAATTGTTAAAAATTGGTTGTGATTGCCAAAGACAATTATAACTGGAAATGGCTGATTCTAAACCTCCCAGCCACGTAACTCACAAAGTGGAGAAGAGAGCTTACGTTTAAGACTTAGGATATAGTTCCCTTCTTGCTTTCTCACTCTTTCCTCCATTTTTTCTTTCTCTTCTTTCTTTCTATATTATCAATATGTTTCTATAGTTGTCATACAGGGTGTAGTTTTTAAAGTAAACCCTGCCATTGTTCTTAACATTTTTTTTTTTTTTTTTGGCTCCTGAAGGAATAATTTAATGTTTTCTCAACAGGTACTATTGCTCCTTTGACATATTTTGCTCTCTATAATGGATTTGTAACTCTTTAAAAGAATTAAAATAAAAATCTTATCTTTCTCCTATAATAGAAGTAAGCTTTGTTTGGGATGTACACGTTTCCTTTTTCTCTGATGGGTTAAATGTGTCAGATGATAGTTTTCATGCTGGTAAGTATTTTTTCATCTGTTCAGAATTATATTATTTTGTAAATCCAGCCGCCAAATCTCAATGTCTATGCAGAATGATTTGGTTGACGGAGTTTCTGGTTTCCCTGCCCTTTATTCGTTCTAGATACAGTTCATATTGCTGTTCAGTCGACAAGGGAAATTACGTCTGCAGAAGTGGTACACGACTCTGCCCGACAAAGAAAGGAAGAAGATCACCCGGGAAATTGTTCAGATTATTCTCTCTCGTGGTCACAGGACAAGCAGCTTTGTTGACTGGAAGGAGCTAAAACTTGTTTATAAAAGGTGTGAGTAACCTTATGAGAACTGAATTTTTCATTATTGCTTCGGTTTGTTCTAACCCTGAACATTTTAGATTGTGATACCAATGCCATCATTTACTGAAATCTTTGAAGCCTGGGGCCCACCTATTTGTACCAATAGACTCTCTAGAAAAGAACTTTCATTTTATTGAAAGGACTTCTATGTGCCAGGATGGATTCTAGGTACTCAGACTACACATCGATAGCACATGCATGCATTCCAGGAATATTTTATGAGTAACTGTTATATTCCTGGCATTGTTCTAATGGCTGAGATACAGCAGTGGACGAAACACATAACATTCCTGCTCTCCTGGCATGTACTTATTTGTTAAGCAAACAAAATATTTCCAGTTAGTAACAAATGCTATGGAAAAAATGCAGGTTAGTGTGATAGAGAGATGGGAACTATGTTCAACTGGCAGCTCTCATTATCCTTATTACTCCTATTTGTTTATGAGTTAAATGTAAACACAGAGAGTTTAGTGATCAGTCCTCAAGCACAGTAATTGAGTGGTAATTGGTAGAGCCAGGATTCAAATCCAGATCTTTCTGGCATTAAAGCCTATATATTCTTTTTACCACACCTGCCTGCCATGGCAAGACCATACTAAAAAGGAACCTCAATTTATAGACAAGAGAACTGAGGCTCAAGAAGTAACACAATTTTGCCCTTGAAGACCCTGCCCAAGCCAGGACCAGAACAACACAGCTGACCTCTCTCTGCATCCAGCATCATACTGCAACTTCTAGAGGGAAAACACACATTAGAAATGTTCTTGCAAAGGGCGTTTATAAAACCAGATTGGAAAAACAGAAGTAACCTCTGTAGGCTGATGTTTAATGGAGTAAATTAACCAGTAAGTTCCTGCAGAGCTCCTTTTGCTGGGTCCGAGATTAGAGTTTGACAAGTTGAGGGTGGGAGGCACACGCAGAATGGCTGAGAAGAACGGCATGAAGTGAGAGGGTGGAGAGCGTGGGCCCCGGTGAGTGTTGGTGACGGGGCTTCGATTTTGCGAAGAACGAGCTACAAGCTGGAGGGAGGCATGGACAGACACCAATTACCATGGGCCAAAGGGTTCTGTCTCCCTGATTATAGCCCTTCAAGGTGAGGTTTTGTTGAGAGCTTTTCACATAATTAATGAAAGTAATCCAATCACCATGATATACTCTGATTTATACTTGTGGAGGATATTGAATATGATGAATGATTTCAACCTTGGATGGGGAGAGTCTCAGAAGGGGAGGAGGTGACTTTGCATATTCATTGGGAAAAATCATCTTCAGATTGTTTAATGTATCATCGTATTTTGCTTTTCTTTATTATTTTTCTTTTCAAGGTATGCTAGTTTATATTTTTGCTGTGCAGTAGAAAATCAGGACAATGAGCTCTTGACACTAGAGATTGTGCATCGTTACGTGGAGTTGCTGGACAAATACTTTGGAAATGTAAGTGTCGTGCTGGTCTCTTAGTATCAGTTACAATCTCCGTTTCAGTTTAGTTTGTCTCCCATCACGTCCCTTCTCTCTCTCAAATCTAAAATATGAATTACATTTGTACCAAGAATCACACCGGTCCACCTAGGATGAAAATACAAGGCTTTTCTCCCTGCCTGTAATTCTTAGGGAATGAAAGACCCAAAGCTTTAAAGAGGGGGTGTGCCTTTATCTTCAGACCACAGATACACTAGCCACCTCGTTTCAGTGAACCAGAATTTAATTGTGAGGAATTCCTTGGTATTCTGTCCCTTATTCCTCATTGGCTTTGTCATTTCCCTTCTATTTTGACTTTTTATACTTTCTCCAGCTTTTTATTCTAAGCTAGAAATATTCTTTAATATTAAGAAAAAACACCAAAAAAAAAAAAAATCGAAATCCTTTCCCTCCCATTGCTATTTGACAATCTTTTTGCATTTTCTGCCAAGTAATACACTATGGCAGGTGCCGCAATCCTCAGAAGCCATTCACTCTGTAGTGGCTTGCAGTGTGGGTCCCATCTCCACTGCTCCAAGGAAATCATAGACTTACACTGAGCCCTCCCTACAGGTCCACATCAGTGACATGTCTTAAGTCTTCACCTGCTTTCACCTCTCTGTGGCACTGGATCCTTGCTCACCACATTGCTTTCTTTAAATTCGCTCCACTTTATTGTGACGGGACACTGATTTCTGCTGATTCTTGTCCTGTAGTTCTGAAGGCCCTCCCTTGGTTTCATCCACTGCACTCCCTTCCTCATCCTGCCCTCTCCATGTCCTCCATCTCTTCCTGTTCCCCGTGTGTGTCTCCTTACTGTCTCTCCCGGAAATCCATTACTAGGTGACTCTTCACTTGTTCCCGATGGTCTCCACTGGGCTTCTCCTGGTCAAGAACCAAACCCATCTTCTGAAAACCTGTTCTGCCTTATGGTTGGAATTTATGAAGCTCCACGATCCTTCAATGCAAAAGGAAGGTGTTTCTTTCATCCTTTTCTACCCTTTGTCTCTGTCTGTTCAAATTGGGCTAAAATCCATCTCCACCTTTCCACCGTTGCTAGCATAGGTTTACTTGGGATTTCAGTTTTGCTTTTCTCTTAAACTTCACATATGGCCCTTTATGCCTCTGGGCTTTTCTTTACTCCCCATCTTGGCCTGTTAGACACCGTCTTCCTTATGAAACACAAATATAGGTGTGGGATTCCTTTGCAGTCACTTTCCATCATCAGCATTCAATAAAATTCAAACCTCCTAGCTTGACATTTAAGCTTTCAAAACGTTGGTCCCAGACCACTCTTCCAACCTCGTTACCTTTCTCTCTTTATATATCTGACAGTGATCAGTGATCCAGTGACAACGAACAGCCTTGTAGCATCCCTAATTGGTACAGGATTTGCTTGGCCACCAAATTACAAGTCTCTTGAGATCACGACTTGAGACTGATTTGGTTCCCCG
>RJWJ010007633.1:0-46166 GCA_004363605.1 Indri indri | reverse complement strand
GTATTTGCAGTATTGGTTGGGTTTATCAGATTTGTGGTAACACTTTTCATAAGGCTGAGCACTCAAAAGATTTCTAAAAGAATTTTTCTTCCCTCCTTTTTTTTTCTCCCTTGTAAATGGTGGTACAAGACAAATCCCTGCTTCCTGGATTTCAAGTCGTTGGTCAATATATAGAAGAAATAAGACAGCTAGAACAGCTTTTATTTCTCCTTCTACTGATATACTAAATTTATTTTCATTTTGTTTTAAATTTCAAAATATTTTAAGGGCGTACAAATATTTTAAGTTACATGGATCATGTTTGTAATGCTTAAGTCCTGGCTAAAGGTGTGCCTGGCACCCAAATAGTGTCCATAGTAACTTTTAAATTTACTTATTCCTTTGCCCTCCTCCCCCTTCCCCCTGGTTGATTTCCACTGAGTTTTACTTCCCTCTGTGCACATGTGTGCTCATTGCTTAGTTCCAATTTAATAGTGAGTACATGTGGTGTTTGTTTCTCCATTCTTGAGATACTTCACTTAGGACAAGGTCTCCAGTCCCATCCAGATTGTTGCAAAAGGCATTAATTTATCTTTTTTATGGCTGAGTAGTACTCCATGGTATACATTACATGTACCACATTTTATTAATCCATTCATGAATTGATGGGCACTTGGGTTGATTCCAATCTTTGCAATTATGAGTCGTGCTGTAATAAACATTCAAGTGCAGATGTCTTTGTGATAAAAAGTCTTCTTTTCCTTTGGGTAAATACCCAGGAGTGAGATTGCTAAATCAAATGGTAGGTCTACTTTTAGTTCTTTGAGGAATCTCCAAACTGCTTTCCGTAGCGGTTGTACTGATTTGCAGTCCCACCGGAAGCATTCCTTTCTCTCTGGATCTACGCCATCATCTATTGTTTTTGGACTTGTTAATAAATGCCATTCTAACTGGAGTAAGTTGTTATTTCATTGTGGTTTTAATTTGCATTTCCCTGATGATTAGTGATGTTGAGCATTTTTTCATATGTTCATTGGCAATTTGTCTTTCTTGTTTTGACAAACTTCTGTTCATGTCTTTTGCCCACTTTTTAAAGGGGTTATTTGTTTTTTCTTGCTGATTTGCTTGAGTTCTTTGTAAATTCTGGTTATTAGCCTTGTATCAGATGTGTACCTTGTGAATATTTTCTCCCATTCCGTAGGTTGTCTGATTGCTCTGTTGATTGTTTCCTTAGCTGTGCAGAAGGTTTTTAGTTTAATAAAATCCCATTTACTAATTTTTGTTGTTGCCATGATGCCACTGGGGCCTTAGTTATAAATTCTTTGCCTTGGCCGATATCTAGATAAGTTTTTCCTACATTTTCCTCTAGAATTCTTATGTTTTCATGCCTTAGATCTAAGTCTTTTATCCATCTTGATTTAATATTTGTGAGTGGTGAGAGGTAGGGCTCCTGTTTCATTCTTCTGCATGTGGTTATCCAATTTTTCCAGCACCGTTTATTGAATAGGGCTTTTTTTCTCCAGTGTACATTGTTGTCTGCTTTGTCAAAGATCAGTTGGTTGTAGGTAGGTGGTTTTATGTCTGGGTTCTGTGTTCTGTTCCATTGGTCTATGTCTCCATTTTTGTACCAATACCATGCTGTTTTGGTTCCTATGGCCTTGTAGTACAGTTAGTTCACCTCACGTAGTCCCATATCGCTCTCAGTGATTGTTCGGACTTTTTAATACTCTTCTCTGCCTCTTTGAATGACTGCCTCTTTTTTATACTCTCCTCTGCCTCTTTGAATGACTGGGTTGTCTTGAAAGCCTTGTCTTCAAGCTCTGAGATTCTTTTTTTCTCCTTTGTTTAGCCCGTTGTTAAAGCTTTCTGCTGTGTTTGAAATTCCCTAAATGACTCTTTCATTTCTTTAAGTTCTATTATATCCTTTCTTATGTTGTCGAACTCTCTAGTGACTTTTTCATTTTTTTCATTGATTTCCTGAAATACGGTTTTGGCTTCTTTTTGTTGGTGGCCCAGGGTCCATGTAGGTGGGCTGGAGCTGCTGGTCGGCCAAGATTCGGCCCAAGTGGTGTCTGAGGCTCCTCTTCTGTTCAGCTCCCATGCCAGGGAGGAGGCATGCTTGGCCCCCAGTTGCAGGACAAGACATGGGGGAGCATCTGTTCCCTCGCTGGCCTGGTGGGGATGAGGCAAAGGCTACTTCTGGAAGGGGAAGGCTGGGTCCTGAGCAGACCTGGCTCCATGTACCAGAGTATTCAGGATGTTGTTGGTTGCAGAAGCCTGGGATTGGCAGGCCCTAGATCTCTGCTGCACGTGATTTCCAGTGGAGTGTCTCTGCACAGATGCTGAGCAGCTCCTCCATCATCCCAGAGGTCTGCAGTAGACAGATCAAGCTTCCTGTAACTTTTGTTTCTCACCTAAAAAACAGTGTTCCCTCAGTTTACCTCTATCCTGCTATCTCATCTCTTCCAGCGGTGTGAATTGCATTGGGATCCCCAGCTTAATCTCTGAGATGGTGGATGATACTTGTGAGTGGGGATCAGCCATGCCCTGTTGGATTGAGTTGGTAGATGCTGTGATGAGCTATAGAGTTGTTCTCCCTGTTAGTAGTTGATGCTTGCAGGAAGAGCCAACTGTAGGGATGTTCTTTTGTGCCTGTGGTAAGCTCTAGTCCCTCAGGTGGAGCACTTGAGTGCTCCAGGCTTTGGGAGGGGCCCTGTAGCTCCTAAGGGGTTACTTGTTCTCCACTACAGCAGAGGTGGCTAGAAGACCAAGGCAAGGCGAGGTTAGGTTGTGTGAGCCTGGAAGGCTTTGCAAAGCTTCAGCAGGGCTCAGAGGTTGTTCTCCCGGCCACTAGGGGGAGCCACTGGGAGGAGGGTCAAGGCAGGCTCTCCAGACCAGGAAGGCTGCTCGTGAAGGAGGGGCCACAATTCCCTGACAGCCAGAGCACCTGAGCTTGCTGTGCTTGGTTGCTTATGGCACTGCAGGCTGTGATCTTACCTGCCGGTGGACCTGCCTAGTCCAACAGCATGGCTTTCCTGTGGGGGGTATGGGTGGTCTCCCAGATTGCCAAGTCTTGGACCCCCACAGTGTTCTTCCTTCGGTTCCGCCCATGTGGGCTCTCTCACTTCCTGAGTCCAGCTCCCAAGCCTCCCACCTGTGTCCTCCAGCAACCTGCTTGAGTCATGGGGTTGGATCCTGACACAGGTCAGGATCCAGCTTGTGTATCTGACCTGCTGGCGTGTGTCTCAAGAAACGCTGGCGGGCAGGGAGTTCCCAGATTGGGCACCCTAGGTCCACTGCAGGCCCTCAAGGGGAATGGCGTGGGCCCCACTGTCTGTGGGACCCTCACACTGGAGACCACGCCAGCTGGGGAGAGGCGGCCGCTCACCAAATTCTTGGCTCAAACTGCTCTTCTGGTTGCAGTGGGTGGGGGAGCGGCGGGGAAGGATAGCGGTCTGAGTGGGAGAAAGCCGCTGTCTGGTCTGTCAGGTCACTGTCCTTGGAGGGGAACCCCGCATGGAATGTCCGAGCTCTGGGATCAGCAAGTTCTCCGCACAGTTCTGTGGTTGCCGCAGTGCTTGGGCTCATCGGGGTGGTAAAGCTTCCAAGTTACTTGGTAGCTGATCGCCGAAGGAATTTGGGAAGGAGAAAGGGATTCTCCCTTACCCCTCCGCGGGGCTCCCGGCCTCTCTGGGCTTGGTCCTCACCAACGTCTTTTTTTCCTTTATCCTCTTCCTTCTCTGCTTCGCAATTTTCCTCCGTGGGGTCCCCCGCAGGCTCCAGCACTTCTCTCTATGATCTACGCCTGAGCTTCATCCCCTCTCCCCTCTCCTTCATCTGGGACAATCCAGCAAGTGTGTCGCTAGTCAGCCATCTTGCCCCTCCCCCCATTTTCATTTTTTAAAGAGAAATTTGCAAATATATAATAGCATATTTTCAAATATGATGTTATTTAATTTAATGCTTTCTATAATTGAAATGAATTCTTACATTTTGCTACTTTCTTTTGAAATAAACTACAGACTTGGTCTTTTGCAAGGGCCTGAAGAAGTTTTCTTAGGTCTGGGCTTTCCCATAACCTGCCTTTTATTCCTCATTTCTGAACTCTGGTTTGACCTGTTGCATTTTCCTAGATTAAACCAAGTGTGATAATGTGAATTGGGGCTGAATTTTGATCTCAATCTATCTGATCAAATTTCAGATATTTCAGAGCATGTTGCTTTCTTGAGAGAATTTGAGTGACCTTCACCAATGCTAAGCCCAGTTAAAGTATAAGGAGAATCAGAATGAATTCCTACTTCAACATTAATTTTCCATCCTATTTTTTTATGCCTTTGGAAGCTCTGTCTTTGTCATGTACCACAATGTAATTCACTAAAAAATTCTATGAATATTTCATTAAGTTAAGAGCAGCTAAGAGCAGGTCAAGGCTGTATGCCCAGTAGATGTTCAGTTCTTATTAATTAACAGTGATGAGCAAAGCCTTCCAGTCTGATTCTCATTGACATCATCTCTGGAGTAATATATTTCTCTTTGGTTTTCTTTTCTTCTTGTGTTAATACTAAAGCTTTTCTTGAATGCTGCCCTTATATTATCCAAGGGAAAACTTTGTACCAAGCTTCTCTTATAACACTGGAAAATATTATCTTCCAAAGACAGGTGAATCAAAATCTCTGGCTACTAATTTAAGTTATGTATTTTTTTAGCACTTTTCAATTCCAAGGAGATTTACAAGGATTAACTAGTTAATCTTTCGATCTTCAGTAAGTAGCATTAACTCCAATTTATAGAGGCTCAGAGGAAATGCCTCAAAGTCTCACAGTAGATAAGGATCTGTTTGAGGATTTAGATACCTGCCATAGTTTCCCATTACAGACAAAATTCTTACCGATGTCCTCAGAGTGTGTGGATGTTGGTGTCCCAGACAGCTTTTGAACCTGATTTAGAGAGTTTTTGTGTTGTAAGGGGAGGAGCACTCTGAGTCCTGCCAGGTAGATGCTGGTGTCAGCTCACTTGCGCACCAGATCCTTGATTTGGGGCCCATCATGTATCTCCATTTTACAGGTGAGAAAAGTGACCCTCAAAAAAAGCTAAAAGAAGTATTTATTTTGCTAACCTCATAGGACTGCTGTGAGGGGCAAAGAGATAGCGTGATAGCAATATTTAAAAAATCGTTAATTGCTATATAGTTGTACCTCGCATTATAATTATTTTTATTTTATATGTAGCTTTATAGTATTTATATAGTTTCTTATTATCCGAAACATTTACTATAGGAACTTGAAACTTTTTGTATTCACTGTAGAACAGAATCGAATAAGGACAGGTGTTTCTTAGACTCTGTCCAGAAGGATTTTAGTTGGTGAAATGCCAGAAATAATCTCACTACACCATGTATTCTGTAAGAAAAAAACCTCAAGCCAAATTATAGCAAAGCACAAAGCTAGGAAATTGAAGATAAAGTTAAATGATCAGTTTCTGCCTTTTGTAAGCTTTTCTAGAATCTAGACACCTGAGAACAAAAAAGACACTCATGTGTTTATTAACCTGGTGAGGGAGGAAGAAGCATGTGTGTTTGCATAATCAGAGGGAGTGCAGTCACTTGAGCAATAAGGACATTTTTTCAGTGTACTGGGACAAAGCCTTAAGGTGGAATTTAGAAGTATTTGAGTACGTAGACAGTGGCTGAAGAGACATGAATTTGATATACGATTCTCCTGGATGTTTTCTCTTCATATTCTCAGATGGCTCAAGAATAACCATGGAGTAGACTCAAAGAATAACAGTAGAATGGCACTTTGGAGTTTCCGCATATGAAATAGTTGCTTTTTTGTAACATTCTCTGTAATACCAATGGAACTGGTACATCCATTTCTCTTATGATCTAGAGATAGTAACTGTATAGTAAGGTGTGTGTGTGTGTGTGTGTGTGTGTGTGTGTGTGTGTGTGTGCGTGTTTTGTGACTCTGCGTGCCACCTTACCTTATCCTCATCCTTTGAAACTAGGTGCAATAAATTAATTGCTCCATGGCTGCCGGAGGGCCCTACAGGCCTGGGGATGGGTTGCTGCTCTCAGAGTAAGGTATAAGAAGTTCCTAGAGAACTTGCATTAGTGTCTGTCAGGTTCACTGTGCAGGATGCTAACTGATGATTTCTCCTAATGAGGCTCCTGTCTGTCTTGGGATTCCTGGTCTACACCTGCCTTGACCTCTGAGGTTCCTCAGCTATTGCTACTATAACTCCTGACTTCTGCCTCTTCTGACCTGTGGTAACTGCTTGCTTCTCATACCTTCTTTCATGTGCATAGACGTTTGAGCTACTGTGATGTTTTTTGTTTATTTATATTGTTTAAAATTGCAAAATATTGAATATTTTTAACATATTCTTCTAGACATGTACAATTTTAAAGAAATAGATGGGATTGCCTTATGCGTACACTCTGCAACTTTCTGTTTTTCCTTGCAAGTCTATGTTGGAGCTCTTTCCATGTCTGTTTATATAAATCTACCTCATTCTTTCCAACTTCTACATAGCAAATGGTTGAAACATATATAACAGGCAGGAAAGGAGATAGTGTCCATGATACAGGAAGAATTCTTGAAACACCCTAAGATAAATATCACAACAGAAAAAATAAAGCCTTCAAGAAGCAATTCATAGACAAGGCATGAAATAGAAAAGGCCAATACACATCTAATAAGATGTACAGCCTCACTAGCAAGCAGGGAGATGCAAATTTAATTAATGTTCATCTGAAAATTAAGAGATAATATCCATTGCTGATGATGGGATGGATAAATAGGTATTCATTCTCACTGGTACTAGAATTTGTAAGTTTTATAGACTATTTTGGAAGACCAAATTGTAGTATTTATCAATTTTAAATGGACAAATTCTTTGACCTAACAATTCCACAAGACATTTATTCCCATGCTATACTCAAATTAGTGCACGATAATATAGATGAACAACAAAAATTATGGCAGCATTATTTATAACAGAAATTGGAAACAACCAAAAGTCCATCCATATTCATAAAGGAATTGTTTAAATAAAGTATGATATACGCTGTCAACATAAACTATGTTCTTTGTGGAGTCTGCAAGTTTATAGACCAAACTTGTAAATATATGGAGCAATTTGCTAAAATATGGATATTTATTTTATGTAAAGTTATGGCATTCAGTAGAATCAGAGAATTATTTATGGGGAAGCCATTAATCCCCAGTATAATAGAAACAAGGCCTAAATAGTGGTGGCTCATTTTGTCCTACAAACATTGATTGTGTCCTACTATGTGCCAGATACCAGGGATATAAATATGACTCAGACAAGGTCTCTGCCCTGAGCCCACAATGCAGATGGAGTGATTAGTGATCAATAAAAAAGCATAAACTAGTGCACAGAAGATGTAAGTGAGAACCCAGAGGAAGTGATGTGAAATCTGAACGGGGAAAATAGGATTTGGGGAATTGCCCCTGACATTTGAATTCGGCCTTCAGAAATGAGCTTGGCGTTGCCAGCAGGAGAATAAAGAAAAGGACAGGTGGGGGAACATTCCAAGAACTGCTGGAATGTGCGAGGGAAAGAGGCACGAAAGAACACTGGGAGTCTGCGGCACGTGTAGCTGACACACGGATGAGCATTGGCACAGGGAGCCAGAGAGCAGGGCTCCGGTGAAGATTCCCAGGTGCTGTGCTGAGGACTTCTGCTTTGTCCTGAACATAAGACCTGACACAGGAGAGGCACAAGATCAGCATTTTAGTGACGTGTTAGTGGTCAATGGCCTTGAACAGGCACAGCCACCATCTGGAAGGTCATCGCAATAATCTAAGTGAGAGGTGTTGTGGGCCTGCGCAGTGGCTGTGAAGACAGAGAAGAGAGGCAGGGTTGAGGATTCATTTAAACAACAGAATCAATAGGAATGGGTGGCCAAATGGAGAGAGATAAGACCGAGGGAGGGAGGTGAATGAGGGAGAGGGGAAAATAAGTTGAACTCTAGAATAAATTAGATTGAGCAATTAGAAAGAGGTTGCGACTACTAGAAAAAATAGGTACTAAAGGAAAAAGGATAAGCTTGATAATGGTTTGGGACATGGTGACATGGAACAGGCAGATAGAGAGGTCTAGTTAGCAGGTAAGAGTATTGGACTAGCACCCCAGAGGGAGATGAGAGCTAAATATCTAGGATTGTGGAGCCATCTGCATGCTAGACACAGCTCTGGAGAGTCAGTGAGATTGTCTGGGAGAATGTGGGTTTTGCAAAAAGAAGAGGCTTCCTTCAGGAACACAAATATTCAAGGAGAAGATGGATCAGAACGCTAGACTGTGAACAACATGGGCAGAGAAATTTGCCTGTTCTGCAGATGGGGACATGTTGTAAGCATGCTGTAAATACTTCTTAAACTAATGCAAGGAAGAGGAGAGATGAATCATCCAGGGAGTCTGAGAAGGAATCGTGAGAGATGGAGGGGGAGAGCGGGCATTAAATGGTATTGCCAAAGTCTAGGGAGCAAGGGAGAGAGATTTTCAACAGAGACTGGTGAAGTGTCAGATGCTGCGGAGAGGTGAATGTGGGGAAGAACCGAAGACTTTCAATGAGCAGAGCTTTAGGAGGGCACTTCATTCAGTTGGGCGGGTGGGGTCTGGTGTGGAAGGCGCAAGGGAAGTGTCAGCGAGTGGAGGAATAAGTAGGAAGGAAGACAGCAAGGATGGTGCCTGAACAGCTGTCTGGTCGAGGCACTGGACATGAGCCTTATTTGGATTATGGTTGTGGTCTTGCCACTTGCTACAGTTAAATACCCAAGTCTCTGAGACTGCTTTGGTCTGTGACAGTGGTTCTCGATGGGAAGTTCCCCAGACCAGCAGCCGCACCCCCCGGGAACCTGTTAGAAGAGCAAACTCTTGGGTCTTACCCAAACCTACTGAACCGGAAACACTGGGGGTGAGACCCGCACAATGTGTGTTTTAATGAGCCTTTGGAATGAATCTGGTGTGCTCCAAAGTTTGAGAACCTCTGGCCTGTGACGTAATTTTGAGAAAAATTAGCACAATTGAGCTAATCTGCCTATGAAGAGTGAGCTGCTGAGAGAATCCTAAAGCTAGGAGCCGAGAGCAGGAGAAACGAAGCTCTGCCCTCCTGCCTGGAATGCAGCTGGGGCCTCGTGGGCAGGGCGGCCTCGTTCCTCTCCTGAGTCTCAAATTTCTTGTTGCAACATAAAACATTAATATCTAAGGACACGATTTGCTTTACTAGAATGTGGCTTTACTTTTTATTAAAGGCCTCGAATTCCCTGGTTCTATTGTCCTGTCCTTAAAATACCATCTGATATTTTTATCTCTGGTATGCCACATGGATGCAAACATTGAAAAAACTTGAGAACTAGCACATGTTTCCCCTGATATAACTGCAAGTTCATCAAAACGTTTGTTTTTGTCCTGCCAGGTGTGTGAACTGGATATTATCTTTAATTTTGAGAAGGCTTATTTCATCCTTGACGAGTTCATAATAGGTGGAGAAATTCAGGAAACATCCAAGAGAACTGCTGTCAAAGCCATTGAAGACTCTGATATGTTACAAGAGGTCAGTACAGTTTCCCATGCCCAGATGATGATGATGATGATAGTGTTAATAATTATAATATTAGCCGACAGTTACTGAGCGCTCGCTGTGTCCCGGGTACAGTTTCTAAGCCATTTACACGTACTAGCTTATTTAATTCTCACAGCAACTCTAAGAGGTGGATGGTCTTGTTACCCCATTTTACAGGTGAGTAAATTAAGACATCAAGACGTTACATACCTGCTCAATTTCACACAGCTTGTAAGTGTGGAATAAGGATCTGAATCCAGGCAGTTCGGCTCCCGAATCTTGGCTCTTCATGTCTGGCTGGACTTTTTAGTGTGAGGATACCTCACTGTCAAAAAGGTTATCAAATGCTCGGTGGTATTCTTTTCAAGAATAATTTTATGAGATATATAAAAAGACTTTCATTAAAATATCTGTGCTGCCCTGGGAAAGGAGAATAGCGATACATACTTATTTCATTTGCCAGGGATATTAGAGCTTTATCATTGAAGATGGCATTTATCATTTTAATTAAAATTTCTTACACCTCCTGGGAAGGCTGTGTGTGTGCTCCTGTTTGCATAAATAAATGGGGAACACTGTGGCTTGCTTGCCAAGGTATAAATGAACCCTGAAGCATCCATTTGGTCCTGCTGATTCTCTGTGATTTTTATATAAAATATAGTGGGACTTTTCTTTTAGAAGCAGCCCGGATTTGCACCATACCTAATAAGGGAACATGCCTACATTAACCCCTTCAGTTCTCCCAAGGACGCTGAGAAAGAGTGTTTCCCCCACTGACCTCTGTCCTCCCAAAGGAAGTGATCTGACCAGCGCCAGCCCAAGCTGGCGCCCAAGACCCCGAGTTCCATCCCAGCTCTGCCACCTCTGGGTACTTCTTCCCACAGCATCAGTGGGTCTTTCCATCTTCCTGTTTTCCTAACAGTAGGTCAAGAGGATCCGGAGCATTGTGAAGTACCTTTTAAACATTGGTGTTAAAGCCATCCTGCCTGCTATTTGGATGTAGGAGGCTGATTGAGTTAATAAAACACCGTGGCCGGGCACAGTGGTTCATGCCTGTAATCCTAGCACTCTGGCAGGCTGAAGCGGGACCATCACTTGAGAACAGGAGTTTGAGACCAGCACGAGCAAGTGCAAGACCCTGGCTCTATAAAAAAATAGAAAAAAAAAAAAATAACCAGGCATGGTGGCATGTACCTGTAGTCCCAGCTACTGGGGAGGCTGAGGCAGGAGGATCACTTGAGCCCAGGATTTTGAGGTTGCTGTGAGCTAGGATGATGCCACTGTACTTTAGCCCAGGCAATAGAGTGAGACTTTGTCTCAAGGAAAAAAACAGTTAATAAAACATTGTTAGGGATGATTTCCCAGCAACTGTTTTGGCACATCTTTGAACTCCTTTCCACTGAGGGACTCTGCCCTCAGATGAATGTACACGGAGAAAGAGGTCTATTCGAGTGGGTACCCATAAGCACCTCCATGTGCCTATATTAGGAAGCCAATGCATTCATTACTAGAGGTGTTTTCACCTCAAAACATACATTTAAACTCTCTAATGTTTACCTGGTTCTCTCCAAATGCCACAGGAAGGGAATTTTACAAGGTACTTGAGAAATCAGTGGCTTGGAAATTCTACAGAACAGCGTTTCTTCAAATATGCTGGGAGTGGGGGGTGGGAGTGGGGGGTGAGGGTGGGGACTATTTATAATTCTATCCTTGGGGTCCTTACTGTGGAATTTCCTCATAGGAGAAACAGACTCTTAACAGGGTCTTTGGTACTTCAGTAATTAAAGCTCCCTGAATTGGGGCCAAGACACACCTGGATTAATTTGAAATTCCCTCCGTAGGAAATAGAGTTTTAAACAGCGTGCCATGAATCTGGTGTTTCTAGTTCCATTTAAATCTGGGGAACAGGTATTTCAAGTGTGAGCTCTTTCACAGTTAAACACTAATTGGTAGTTCATGTCCCTGGTGACTGAGCGGAAGGTCTTGATGGGTGGGTCTCAGGGGACCCTGCATTTAGCCCCTGTGTCCCCAAAGTGAGCAGGCAATGTCATGGACGCCCTCTAAATTGCTCTCGTTGCATCAGCAGCATCTTGCCACATAGAGAATGTGTTGTTATTAGTGTTTTCTTGGGCTCTGGTGCTCACTTAAGTGAAATCAATGAATATTTGGGGGAACTTGTTGAAAGATTGACTTTGTATATCTAGTCTGCATCAGAAAAATTTAGAATGGATAGGAGCATATAATATAATTATAATTAATTGTAATATAATTGCATAAAGGAAAAGAAATTACTGCTTTCTTTTTTTCCTGTCCTTTGCACCTAAGCACATATTGGTAGTTACTAAAGGTTAAGGGAGGCCTTTGTGACATTGTTTGAACTGTGAACCTTGAGGTAGCCCCTGGGACTTTTTCCTAACCACCAGTTAATAAGAGATTCTTAGAATTAAAAAACAAAAAAAGCCATGTGTATCTACATATTTAGTAAGAAGACATGTAGTATCAAATCTCCAAATACGCAAGGCTTATTCTGAGTGTACTGGAGCCAGTCATTGAAATAGGGAAAAAAGGAGCAGTTTTATTCTTTGGGGAGTGGGGTGACTTACTTGGGAGTCACACCAATGTGGATGATGGCACAAAGTTATTGGAAGGAAAATAAAGAAGATAGTGGTCATTAACTGCAGAGGTTGCAATTCCTGAGATGACCAGTGGGGACCAGCAAACAGCAGATGTTTCGCCCAGGCTAAGAGCATGTTAAGAAGGAGAGGTCAGGTGGTACTTCGTGGGCTCAAGCAATAGCATGCTCGCATCCTCCAGTGAATACACGCGACATGGTAGGTGCACTGCGATGCTGTCACCCTTGAAAGCATAAACCATGTTAACAGCTAAGCCAAATCATAACGTGGGAGCAAGTCATAGCACGTACTGAGTTATGTACAAGAAACACTGCAGAGCTAGGTGTATCCAGAAGAGGTCCCAACATGTAGACTCCAGCTCTCCTCTTGTGAAGGTCAGGGCAGTTAAGATTGTACCAGCTTTAAAAATCTGTTCCAAACCCTTAAAATGGCAAGCTCAATAAAATTTCAACATTTACATTATTAATTCACGGAACTGGAGTAACAGCTCGGCTCAGGGCAGCCAGTGTGGCATTTAGCAGACTGAGTCATCTGGTGGTGTGAGCAGTGCCAGTAACTAGAGGCCAGTGAACCACGAGGCCATCCAAGTATCAACTCCAGGGCTGTCAACTGGCTTACACCCCTTCCAAGGCTGCAGGAAGGGCCTAACAATGCCCTCCTCTGGTCATGGGTTTTTGTTAAATTTGCAAAAGTAGGATATTTTAACTACAAAGGATATGTAGCCATACAATGAATGTAAGGTATGATAGGGGGGTGTCAAGCAATTAATTAATGAAAATAGCGTGATCGTTTTGTATTTCATGATATTTGTCATCTTTTTAAAATTCAAAATCTGCCATCATTTCTTTTCTCATTCTAAATAAACTTCATACCTGATTTTGTATTTGTAACTTCATGCTCTTTTTTAAACTATAAACTATAGACTCCACAAAACCAGCATGGGCCAGTCTGATACCTCTGCTAAGTTAAAAGACATGGGCAGAGTCTGTAGGAGGAGATACAGGGTAGGAGGGTATGGGGCTCTTTGGGCCAATGCCCATTTAGGAGGTAAGAGCTTTATAAGAAAGTACGGATGACTGAGCTCAAGTATTTTCAGCAGAGGAGTTCTGGGATTCCAAACAGAGCTGGCGAAAACAAGTTAGAAAACCTTATTTCTAACCCTTGTATCCCTTGATCAATCTTGTGTGGCCAGTGGCCTTGGTCTCTTTGGTGCATGCCATTCAGTGTATTTTCTGGTAGGTTCAAATGAATCACTTACCCTGGGGTTTAAGCTTTAAGAACAAGTCCAGCCTTGATTGCTAAAGAAGCTGATGGTGACGCAAACAAAAGAGGCAGGGCAGGGTGTACCTAAGGATGACTTTCTTACCCGCTTGAGCTAGCTCTCTTATTGATTCAACCCCAGGGCCATGGTTTTATACAAATACATATGTGTATAGTAGGAGAAAGTACAAGAGAAAGTCCATCCATCTTGGATCGTATAGGGTTTGCAACATCACCGTGACTTTGAATTCTGCTTGTAATTGTAAGTCTGATCAACGATTTTTCAAAAAAGTGCTGGAAAACAGTTATGGCCTTGTGGCATTTTAGCAAACTTGGTAACTGATGAACAGTAAGAAGAAACATAGTTTGTATACTTTGGAGGAAATCCTTTTCAAAACACGTGGCAGAAATTCTTAAGAATTATGGTCAGTTTTTCTTTTTTGTGTTGATAACTATATTAAAGGTGTTCTGCACAATATATGTAATAATACATATGTTATACAAATACAATTCAGACTTCTCTGATACATGTGGCTCTCAGGATGGTTTTAGCAGACACATTTATCTTAAGTCAACAGTGGTATCTTAGCAACTGTCGCTTTTGTATTTCTCTTATCAGTCATCTGTTTTATGATCAAGCTTAACTTTTTCCCAGTCAAAAATTATTTAATTCTAGCCATATGGATATGTCTATAAATTACACTGGGACTTTGAACCACCTTTCTTGATTAGAATGCAAAGATTTATGTCCATGTATACTTTTGAAAACTTCTTTTCAACAATAGCAAATAAATAAGTTAGAGACTGAAAAAGATTTCACAGTCTGTGGTTTAAAGGGAAAATTGTTCTAATTTATTCTTCTCTTTCAGACAATGGAAGAATACATGAACAAGCCTACCTTTTAACCGTACATCTACTTGAAGACTCCAAGTGCTATATGTTGTAAACATGTAAATAACCAATGCATTGCATCCAGTTTTTTGATAGAGCCTCTGGCACCATGCCAAAAATAACTTAAAGGGATTCTTTGTTAAATAACAAAAATTAAAGTTGTTTGACATATTTATAATTACTATGTCTGTATTGTACTGTATATGTGTACTTATTGTGGCTCTGGGTGTTTAAAATAACTGCTGCATAACTCAATAGACAATATTTGTTTGCAATGTTTTAACTCCATGTGATATTTTTAAGCTAATTTGGATAAATTAGTTGCTATATATTTTTGTTGCATTTGATCCTCTACTGACAGGTTGAAAACTATATTTTAATAATCCATAATGTTGAATGTAAAGTAAATATCATGCCATTAATACTTTTTCTAAAAGTTTAGTTTTTTAAATTGTATAATAATGCAAAATTATGCTAATAGTTCAGAGTTTATACATAATACTAGACATTTTTCATATACTTAATAATACTGTAATTTCAGTTCAGATACAATGTATCTGATTTTAAAGTCCTGAATTCATTTATTTTTTCAGAATTGGAATTAAAGAAAATAACCAAAGATAGTATAGAACTTAATAAGTGTTTTTGATGCCTTAGAAGCTGCTATCTGGGCTGGGGTTTTAATTTTACCTTTTAATTAAATATAAGGGACATTCCAATGAATTTTTGTACAAACTCATCTATTTATTAAGGTATAAAGACATCTGGAGATATAGTATCTATGACTTCTTTTACTATAAAAATATTTTGATAAGGATTAATAACAATAGCAATAATTATTATTGCTACTACTATTTTAAAAATCTCTTATGTTCCAAGCACTCTTAGTCGCTCGAGAGATTTTGTTTCAAATGTGTTTTAATTTATATCTAATACATTTGATGACTTATTATTAGGCTTACTTACAGTATTGGATATTGCAGCCTCTACAGTAGATTCATTTCCTCCTTTTTTTTCTTTCCACCCTTTCCTTCCCAAAGGAAATGTTTGCTGCTGACCATTATTATTATAAATATGTCACATTTGGGCTTCCTGGAATGAAAATTCTGTATAACCAGGTGCTAAAAGTGATGAGGCATGTTATGGGGAAATAGCTCGTATTTTGTCTTGGTGTCTGCTTTTAATGTCTTACCTGTGCATTTTCAATGTTAGTTTTGAGGTCTGGTGCTTTTCCTAGAAGAGTATGCTTTCTGTTGGATTCTGTAGATCTCCTCTGGTAGACCTTCAGAGAACATAGTGGGAAAATGTCCTCTTTGGTTTATCTCAGCAGACATATTTAGGGAAAACAGCAAGACGAGTAGAAGAACAAAGGGGAAAATTGACTAATTCCTTAATGTAACTACTGTTCAAAAGAAAGAGTTCAGATTACCATATGAAGTGATCCCTGGGCTTTTAATATCTAATGTTTCCTCAAATTAACCATGTAATTACAAGTATGGCATCAGAGTAGTGTTTATCATTTTTGATCACTTTGTTTTCCTTAGATTTGCTTCAGTTTTATGGTTTATTAACTTTTTGTTTTACTGATATAGAACTCTTTATTTTTCAATACAACTGAAAAAAATGGACCTCATGCAAATCTGTCATGGCTTTCTAGTTCTTTGACGTTTTCCACTTATCTGGATGAAGGTATCTTTTGAACCTCATTTAAATGTACTGCATATTCTAGATAATTCCATATTAAACACTGTCTAGCTATGCACAGGGCTTCTCAGATGTTTTCATGTCAATGTCATATATAGAAAATTAACATATCTGTGGCACACCGGGGTAAATTTGAGGGATTTTTAGGACATCCTATATGGGCCTTGGTAAAAATAATCATGTTTTCTTTATGTTATATAATTATCAGAAAAATATCAAATGAAAGGAAGACAATAAATACTAAATTTCTATAAAACTTCCATAATAAAAACTATTTTAAATTTTTTAATGAGGAACTGGAACATGCTTTCATGAATATAGTTTTTTGAAATCAGGTTTTATGCTTGAAAATGCTACCCGTAATTCCTGGTGAAGTCCCTTTAATATGACCTCTTCATTTTCTTGGTACTTACCATTAGGGAGCAACTTCACAAGTAGGAAAGTAGGTGACACCAAATGGGAGAAGAGAATTTATTGTTTTTGCTCCTACTAACTTTTTTCTCCCATCCACCCACATTTCGAGAATCTCATCTCTTTACATGTAATTAATGATGTGATCATTCTTTAAATCTAGTTACAACTCCTTTTTTTTATTAACAAATATAAAGTTGACATTCTTATGATAAAGCAAATGGATTTTTAGTTCATTCAGACTTGTTTTCCATATCAAGTCTCTTAAAATAATGATAAAGCTTTTCATCAAACACATTGTTCTTCTAAACCCCCATAATTCTTCTTTAGGATTCATATTGTAACACTTATGAAACATCTCTGGTGAACGGTGTTTAATGTCAGTTTTCTAAGGCTTAATCAATTATTTTATCAGTAAATGTTAATGTGCTTTTTCACATGGTTGCTGTAATTTTTTTTTTACTTCAAAATATTAAGGGGTTACAAATGTTTTAGGTTACATGGATCACTTTCGTAATGCTTAAGTCCCAGCTAAAGGCATGCTGGTCACACAAATAGTGTTGTTAACATCCATTAGGTAGTTTTTTTTCCCCCCTCCCCTCCTCTGCCCTCCCCTGCTGGTTGATCTCCACTGAGTTTTGCTTTCCTCTGTGCACATGTGTGCTCATCGATTAGTTCCATTTTAATAGTGAGTACATGTGGTGTTTGTTTTTTCATTCTTGAGATACTTCACTTAGGAGAGTGGTCTCCAGTTCCATCCAGATTGTTGCAAAAGGTATTAATTCATCTTTTTTATGGCTGAGTAGTACTCCATGGTACACGTATACCACATTTTATTAATCTGCTCATGAATTGGTGGGCATTTGGGTTGATTCCAATCTTTACAATCGTGAGTTGTGCTGTAATAAACATTCTAGTGAAGGTGTCTTTTTGATGAAAAGTCTTCTTTTCCTTTGGGTAAGTACCCAGTAGTGGGCTTGCTAAATCAAATGGTATGTCTACTTTTAGTTTTTTGAGGAATCTCCAAACTGTTTTCCACAGAGGTTGTACTGATTTGCAGTCCCACCAGAAGCATTCCTTTCTCTCTGCATCTATGCCAGCATCTATTGTTTTTGGACTTGTTAATAAATGCCATTCTAAATGGAGTAAGATGATATCTCATTGTGGTTTTAATTTGCATTTCCCTGGTAATTAGTGATGTTGACCATTTTTTCATATGTTTATTGGCAATTTGTCTTTCTTCTTTTGACAAGCTTCTGTTCATATCTTTTGCCCACTTTTTCAAGGGGTTATTTGTTTTTTTCTTGCTGATTTGCTTGAGTTCTTTGTAAATTCTGGTTATTAGCTGTTTATCAGATGTGTAGCTTGTGAATATTTTCTCCCATTCCATAGGTTGTCTGTTTGCTCTGTTGGTTGTTTCTGTAGCTGTGCACAAGCTTTTTAGTTTAATAAAATCCCATTTACTAATTTTTGTTGTTGCCATGATTGCCATTGGGGTCTTCTTCATAAATTCTTTGCCTAGGCCAATATCTGGAAGAGTTTTTCCTATAATTTCCTCTAGAATTCTTATGGTTTCATGAGTCCCTGCAATTTTTGATAAAGTTCATTCAGATGCTATGGAATATAAGTAAAACAAGCCAATGAATATTTTCCAATAATTTGAAGATAGAGGGCCATCAAAAAATTTTTTTTAATTCTTATTTTAACTCTTGACAAACTCTTGATAAAACTTCACTCATAGGCAATGTACTTTGGTACAAAATAGCTAAAATCTATTTTGTCACATAAAGCAGAAACCAGAAAGGTCTATAACATCTAGTGCTTAATTAGAGTCACATTTTGATAGTGCCATTTAATGTGGAATTCAGGCCTACAGATGAACTTTTGGTAAGTTCTTCAAGAAGAAACTTACATATTAAATTGAATCTCAGTGTCTTCTCCTTTCATCTGTGCCATCAGTACATAACTTATGCAGTGTTTCCATCAAACTTATTTAGTTCAAAGTGTTCATTTACTATTTTATTAACTTGTTTGTTTTGCAACTTTACAGAATAAATAATGTTCTTAGCTTTTCTCTTCAGGGTTTAACAGGTATTAACAAGGGTTGATTAATCTGAGATAATATAGTTATGATTTAACCATCTTCTAGATTAGAATTATTGCCATGTCTTGACATGTCCTCTATTTATCTACTAGTAATGTTATTTAAAAGTGGCACCATTTCTCTTTCCTTTGGAAAATATTGAGAATTTCCATATTGGAAAATTGGGCAGTTATGTAATCATGAGTTATGTGGACTTTTATTATTGTTAGCATGACCTCATGACTAGCTTTATGAGCTACACCTGGTATTGTTATAAAAGAAAGTTATTTCTCATTTTATGCTTGCAGTTGTTTAAAATGTTAATCTTGTGTAAAATGGACATTTAGTAGAAAGATGCTAGTGTAATTTACTTGACACTATTGCTTTATTTGAAAATATTTTAAAGGAAATAAGACATTTATGCTGAAGAAAAAGAAGAATTATGAAGAACTTGGTTCCAAATGTGAGATAATTCTATACTGCAGCAATAGTGATTTGAACTTTTTTTAAACAATTTTTTTTGAAAGGGGGAATCTGTTCAATTTGTGAAACTCTAGTTTTAATAAAATTTTCCTGTTATGGTGGAAAAATATCTGTAAAGCTTAAGACTATATGAATGCAAAGAACAAAGAACTAACAGTTGCTGGTGTTCGTGGTCAGAAATTAAGTGCAGAAAATAATTTAGGTCATTCGCATTCTTAGAATGGTACAAAATAAATTGAAAAATCGAAGTGTAATAAAAATATAATTTTGAAAATTAATGCAGTTAAAAATTGGAAGCATTAAAATATTAATTTTCATTTAATAAAATAAACTTCCAAAATGTCTTAAAATATAAATATCACTTTCAATTATGTAGGATTAAATATATTTTGGAGAATCTGTCTCCTATAATGAATTGACTTAATTAAATTATGTTTTTCTGTTTTTAGAAATGAGCATCTTTTTATTTCTGGAAACACTTTCTTTTCTTTTTTTTTTTGAGACAGAGTCTCACTCTCTTGCCTGGGGCGAGTGCTGTGGCATCAGCCTAGCTCACAGCAACCTCAAACTCCTGGGCTCAAGCAATCCTACTGTCTCAGCCTCCCGAGTAGCTGGGACTACAGGCATGCGCCACCATGCTCGCCTAATTTTTTTTTTCTACATATATTTTTAGCTGTCCAATTAATTTCTTTCTATTTTTGGTAGAGACGGGGTCTCACTCTTGCTCAGGCTGGTCTCGAACTCCTGAGCTCAGAACAATCCGCCCGCCTCGGCCTCCCAGAGTGCTAGGATTACAGGCGTGAGCCACCGCGCACGGCCTGGAAACACTTTCTTAATGAAATTTTATTGAGTCAGACTATGACTAATTATAATATTAAAAGCCAGAACTGACATGATGGATAAATGAATATATAAACCAAGGCATATTAATGGAAAAAGTGAATAAAATCAATTATGAGTTCTACTTGAAGCACCTAATCTCATATGATAATAGTAATAATCTTAAGAAAACAAATTTGTATATACTTTATTAGTTGAAAAATTCATTAAAAATATAAGTGCATAGAGCAAATTAAGTCATAAGAAAATTTAAATCTTTTACATACATAAAAAGAATCATAAAGTGAAAATCAGACTGGCTGATTATTTTAGGAAGTTCTTCATGTGTAGACACATTTATTAAAGCCTCTCTGCTCTCTATCAGTGTTTTCTGTATTCAAAATCTTATGAGCCAAAATACATAATTTCTGAATTTAGGGATTTTTCTGGGGCAGCCATCCAAATACTATTCAAATATAATCTCAACCCTTGTGAAAAATAATGACTTAATTTTTTTTTTTTCATCTCTATGTGTGATTTTCAGCTATCATTCTCTCAGAGCAAGTAAGTGGGCCATAGTACACTGGTTGGGATGTCCTGATCCATAAGACTAAGTATCATATTTGTGTTTAGCAAGAGCATCAAAATGACCTAGGAACTGGGGACCTTCATACTGGTCCCGGCTGTGCCACTGACAAGGCTCATCAACTTGCTCTTTGGAATGGAAGGAATATCGAGTTGGAGTCAGATGGGACCCTGGAGATGAGCTAGTCGAAACTACTCACTATATAGAAGAGGGAATAACAATCAGTGCACTAACGTTTGTGCTTTGATCAGGTCCCAGTGCTAGTCGTTTGTTTAATTAATTTTGTCTTGATTAAACTTGTTACCCTATGAAAGTATTCGAGGAGCCTGTTTTCCTGGTAAGAAATACAAGCCTAAAGACATTCAAGCATGTTTTTCATCCCTTTACTAAATGATACAAGTGAAGTATATTGAGAGTACTTTAAATGAAGGATGCCTTTATAGGAGTAGAAAGGAGAGCCACTCCTGGAATGTGGGCAAAAGGTGAATTACCAAGTTTGTGTTGTCAAATTTTGGACGTGGAATTTCTCACGTGTTTCAGAGGGAAGGAGAGAACACAGGAAGAATACATTTTTTGCTGGTGTCAAATTCCCAGCCTTTCGAAGTTGGATTTATTTACGGTGGGATTGTGGCCAGCGGAATATGGGTTGGAGTAATGTGTCCCACTGCAGGTCAAAGCAATGTGATGGAAAGAATCTAAAAAAAGGCCGCAGAAAGGCCAACCAACTAGGAAGAGCCACACTGGACAGTTATGTGGGACAGAAATAAACCTCTATTTGTTCTAAGCCATTAACTCCTGGGGTCGTTTATTACAGTAGTGAGTGTACCCTAATTTCTGAAACAAGTGTGTGCTACCATCAGCAAGATCAGGATATGTGAAATCAAGTTTATTTTCAGAAAATGGAA
The DNA here is from genome assembly GCA_004363605.1 of Indri indri. NCBI lineage: Eukaryota > Metazoa > Chordata > Mammalia > Primates > Indriidae > Indri > Indri indri. The sequence continues at coordinate 24,820 of RJWJ010007633.1, read as the reverse complement.
AAACACAGCACCCTTTAGAGCTAATACAGACAACTAATTATCTAGAAGAGGGTGGCTAATAAATCTGATCAGAGGAGTAGGCTGCTAGGAAGTAAATGCCAAAATGTACAATGATTATGATGTTGCCACCCACATATCATGTCAGTTTTGTAGAGGCACAAATTGGGGCCCACAGTCTACCCTGAGATTGCATACAAATTTTGTTTAGCCCTCACTGTGTAAATAATTGAATCAGTTATGTAATTTCATATAAAAATTAGATTTTTTGTTGTTTTTCTTGGAAAATTTTAAGAACAGGCAACATTGAGCCGACACTTCTGCATGGTAAAAATCAGCTGGAGCTGGAGGGCATGCGCTTCTGTTTTCTAGAGACCGCACCACCACACCTGCCCACTTCCCTGATTTACATACTAGCCTACCCCTGGGGCATTTTCATTTGACCCCTGTGTAGGTTTTTACCGTGCTGCTGTGGTTGCTGATGCAGCCTTTTAATCTGCCTTTAGAGACCCTCCATGATCCGACTTCTTCTGGCCTTTTAAATCAAGTACCTACCCTCCTTCACAGTGCTTTCAAGTTGATACAGTGTTCTCTTCTACTTGGCTGTTGCTTGTTCTATTCTTTTACCTGAAACATCATTCGCTTCATCTCCCCATATCCAGGTTCTTTAATACCCAGCTCAAGTGTCACTTTCTTCATGAATCCTCACTTGTTCCCTCCTTCCTCCCTTCTCTGAAATCCTTTTGTGTTACATTCGTGCCTCCCAGGGTACTCATCACTTTTAATGTTATAGATATTTAAATATACATCTTATCTCTTGCTGACATGAAAAATCTAGGATGTGCAGATGTGTGTATGCAAGTGACATACCAGGCTTTTATATTGAAGCCATTCGTCTGGGTGGCAGACCCATTGTCAGCTCTTGCCAGCATGCCAATGTGGTTGTACAAAGAGGAACATCCTTTTTAAAAAAAATATAATTCAAGTCTACCCAAAGATGTGCACTTTTCGTATCTTTAATTGTGTCACATGGATTATGATTTTAGTACATAATTATTACAGGAGAGAATTTTTTAGAATAGAAGATCCCTTTTTCATTATTATTTCTTCTAACCCATGAAGTATTATAGAAAGCAGTGGCACACTAATTCCTCTCTGCCTCTTCAGTCTTCCTTTTGCTTTTTGCTACAAAAATTTGTTGACTTTCTCTTTAGATAACCATGTGAGATTTGTGCAAATGCAAGAGATATGAAGGCAAAACTGAGGAAGGCACATTTGGAAACAGAAATGGAAAAATACCTTTTAAGGAAGCTTGAGTGCAGCTGAAAGTGGCGGCTGTGATGGGACTGATTGACTACCAGTTACATTGAACACTGGACCTTGCTAAGGTATTACTCGTAGGAGTCAGGAAAGGCAGTTTCTTTCTTCTTAATTTAGAACAGATGAGCAGGTGAGGAAGGACAGACAATTGTAAAAGAGAATGATATTTCATGTCCGTAAATGTAAAGATTCCCCATCTATTTGATTCTCTCATTTTACGCTCCTGTATATAGATGAAAACATAGTGAAATGAGAATCTAGAGTGAACAAAAATTGTAAAAAACAAAAAGCCTGAGAGCCAAGTTAAGAACCTTTATACATTATTGACTTCTCTCAATCATTCTTCATAGTTGCCTTTTAGAGGCAAAGGCAAATTATAGGCAGTAGAAAATTAGGCTTAATGATATGTTATCACCAAGTGTTTCCTTTTGAAATGTATGCTATGGAAACGGCCTCTTTGCTCTCAACTGCTTCAATAGAAACCACAAGACAAAGATTCATATTTAGAAAAATAGAACTAAACAGAAAATTAGGAAAGCATACTGTACTTTCTTTCTTTCTCTTTCTCTCTCTCTCCCTCAATCATCCTTATGGAAAGCAGGACGTTCAAATCAGGATGCCTCACCACTGCCTCCCTGTGGGCAGTCTGCCCTACAGCTGACTTCCCCGCCAGTGTGCTGTGGGGTGTGGGAGTGACACAAATGGAGTGCCGGTGACCTGGCGGTGTTGACTCCACTGGCCCCAGAGGAGCCTTCTTTCTTTATCAAAGGAAATGTACCAAAAATAGGATTATTTTCTATGAGTCCCATGACGTAAAACAGTTGGGATACTTTGCCATAAACTACCTTGCAGCAACTAGCCTTATGAACTTGACCCTATAGAGAGGACTTAGAAAAGTAACCTTTCTAATACAACAGTCCAGAAGTCATAAATGCACTGAGCTCTCATGTCTCTAATGCATGAGCCCTCAGCCTGGAATATCCTTCCTTTTTCTTTCCTGTCTTGGGAGTGCCCCACTCACTGCTGACCTGGTAACTCTTGGTCACTACCCAGGGCTCAACTCAATGCCAACTCCTGTGAAACTACCCCCATTACTCCTTTTCCCAGCATTAATGAATTTTATTGGGTACTGCAGGAGCAAAGAATATTGTATATGTGACCACACACTGACAACCAGGTGGCTCTTCCTCAAGACTTCCAGGGGCTGTGAGCTTCATGCTGCTATTCAGATGGATTACATAATGTTTACTACATAAATAAGTATGTCACGCTTGCAAACTTCTCATGGAAGGAAGTGCATTTAAGCCATGATCATGGGGTTCCCACCTGCCACATCCCCCTGGACACATTTGACTATCGATTCTGGGTCCTGCTGCCCCCTTTTTATCCTTGATATTGCTGATAGAGCCATTTGAGGAGAAAAATCTTTTTCTCTGGTGATAACCTGTACAGGAGAGGGTTAACTCAGCATGTCTGAGTTGCTCAAAATCTGCACATTTTAAATAAAATCTGCCTCCCGAACTGGCTGGCTCTTGAGATATAACCTCAGAGCCCTTGGAACTTTTTGCCTCATAAGAGTGTTTTTGCATGCCTGAGGCCTCAGGCCATGCTGTACCTGTGTTACCAGGTAAGTTTTTCTTATCTATGTGATTTATGGTGAACACTCTTTTTGCTCTGGGTCGGGTACTGAGATCAGTCACATGGGTGCAGCATGCCTAGGTAACTGACCCTCAGTAAAACCCCTGGACACCAACGCTCGGTGAGCCTCCCCGATTGGCTTTGCATATGTTGTCACACATCATTGCTGGGGGAATTAAGTGCATCCCCTGTGATACTGCTGAGAGGGGACAGCTGGAAGCTCACGCTTGGTTTCTTCTGGACTTTGACCCATGTACCTTATCCCTTTGCTAATTCTAATCTATATCTTTTCACTGCAATGAACTGTAACTGATGATAACAGCTTCATAGTCCTATAAGTCCTTCTAGTGAATCCCTGAGCCCAAGGGTGGTCTTGGAGACCCCAGACTCACAACCCAATTCAGATGCTGTTGTTCAGTAGTATAGTATGTGAAAACAAATAATTATGGAGACCAGGAAGGGGATAGTTAGAGGGATAGTCTGGGAAGGTGTTTTGGGGGTGGAGAGCGGGGGTTCTGTGAGAAGTTCAGGCCTTCTCACTTTCCTTGGATTATGTGGTGAGAGCCAGAACTGGGATGGCTTGGGTAAAAACTCTCAGCTGATTTTTGAAAAGTTAGTATAATTCAGGCTTTGTTTCTTCTGGCTTAAAAGGTATCTCCATGTTCCCAAGGGAAGGGGACAAAGTGAACAAAGGGTGAGTACACATGACTGGCAATTTTGCCAATTTTGAGGTTCTAACTCTGTTCAGAGCAGCTTGTCCATCAGCCTTAGGACTGGCTCCTCTGGGGAACAGTAATGTAGACCTGCAGGGGAAATGGGTGGGGACAGGTGACCCTGCCCAGCCTTGCCAGCTGCTCAGCCCTCCAGGGCCAAAGGAATTGTTTTCCATTCTCCATTTTATAAACTCTTGAAGCTGGCAACCAGAATCTCTCAGTTGTCTGATAAGGTGGGTTCTGGACCTGGAGAATTGTGGTTCATAACCTGGCTCTTCCCTTTGCCAGCTGTGTGACTTGGGGCAGGTAACTTCTCCCTGCTTTGATTTCCTCACCTGTGCTCAGGTCAGGCTCTGGAAACTGGTCACTTAATAAATATCAGCTGCTGCTTTTGGTTTCTCTTCTGGATATACACCAACAATAGTCAAGCTGAGAATCAAATCAAAGATGCAATAACTTTCACAATAGCAACAAAGAAAATAAAATACCTAGGAATATATTAAATCAGGGAGGTGGAAAACCTCCACAAGGAGAAGTATGAATCACTGAGGAAGGAAATCACAGAGGATGTTAACAAATGAAAAAACATATCATGCTCATGGGTTGGCAGAATCAATGTTAAAATTTCTATACTACCTAAAGTGATTTACAGATTCAATGCAATCCCCATTAAAATATCAACATCATTTTTTGCAGATCTAGAAAGAATAATTCTATGCTTCGTATGAAACCATAAAAGAGCCCAAATAGCCAAATCACCTTAAACAAAAGGAACAAATTGGGAGGCATCACTTTACCAGGCTTCAAGCTATACTACAAGACTATAGTAACCAAAATAGCATGGTACCTGCACAAAAATAGAGACATAGACCAATGGATCAGAACAGAGAACCCAGATATAAAACCATCCTCATATTGTCATCTGATCTTTGACAAATCAGACAACAATGTACACTGGGGAAAAGAAGCCCTGTTTCATAAATGGTGCTGGGAAAATTGGATAGCTACATATAGAAGATCGAAACAGGATCCGCACCTCTCACCATTCAAAAAAACTGATTCAAGATGGATAACAGACTCAAGCCTAAGACATGAAACTGTAAGAATTCTGGAAGAAAATGTTGGAAAAACTCTTCTAGGTATCAGCCTAAGCAAGGAATTTGTGAAAACCCCAATGGTAATCACAGTGATAACAAAAATTAATAAATGGGATTTGATTAAATTAAAAACTTCTGCACAGCCAAGGAAAAATCAATAGAGCAAAAAGACAACCTATAGAAAAGGAGAAAATATTTGCACACTGTATATCCGATAAAGGGACAATAACCAGAATCTACATAGAATTCAAGCAAATCAGCAAGAAAACATCAAACAACCCTATTAAAAAGTGGGCAAAAGACATGAACAGAAGCTTTTCAAAAGAAAAGGTAGGCGAATGGCCAATAAACATATGAAAAAATGCTCAACATCTCTAATCGTCAGCAAAATGCAAATGAAAACTACAATGAGATATCACCTAACTCCAGTGAGAATGGTTTTTATCAAAAAGTCCAAAAAGAACAGATGTTGGTGTGCATGCAGAGAGAAAGGAACAGTTATACACTGTTAGTAGGACTGCAAACTAGTAAAGCCTCTATGGAAAATAGTATAGAGATTCTCAATGAACTTAAAGTAAACCTACCATTTGATCCAGCAATCCCACTACTGGGTATTTACCCAAAGGAAAAAAAAGGCACTTCATCAAAAAGACACTTGCACTCAAATGTTTATTGCAGCAGAATTCACAATTGCAAAGATGTGGAATCAACCCAGATGTCCATCAATTACTGAACAGGTTAATAAAATGTGGTATATGTGTGCCATGGAGTATACTCAGCCATAATAAATGAATTAATACCTTTTGTAACAACCTGGATGGAACTGGAGACCATTCTCCTCAGTGAAGTATCTCAAGAATGGAAAAACAAATGGGAACTAATTGATCAGCACTCATGTGGACATATGGAAGTAAAACAACAGTAGTCAAGCAGGTGGGAGGCGAGAGGAGGGCAGCCATACCTATCAGGTACAATGTACACTATCTGGGTGATAGGCACACTTAAAACTTTGAGTTAAACTGTGCAAAAACAATTCATGTAACCAAAACATTTGTACCCCCATAATATTCTGAAATAAACAAAAGATTAATTTCAGAAGAATAAGTGAGAAAAATATTTCAAACACCAGGAAATACCTGGAAGTTAAATGGAAGCCTAAATATTAGTATTACATAGGGTTCTTGATTGCAAGCAATGGCTCTAATATAGGAAGGAAAGGAGAAAGGAAAAAAAGGAAGAAAGAAGGTAAGAAGGAAGGAAGGAGGGAAGGAAGGAGAGAAAAAGAAGAGCAAACAAACTATTAGAGGAGCATCAGAAAACACATCCCATTGATGATGAGTCAAGAAACCCAGACTGGGAAAAGGGCAGGGCCCAAGGTAGCCCAGGAGAGTTCAGCAGTAGAACTACAGCCGAAATCACTCTACAGAAGCAGTTTGGACAGGAAGCTGCCACAAGCACAGAGGCCACACTATTTAGCTCCTGCTACCCCGCAACCATGGCTCTCACTGTTGCCCAGAGCACCCCAAGATTTTATCTGAGATCATCGCTGCCAGCTAGTATCCTGAAGTCAGTGAGCCTAAATCTAAATGACTCTTGTGTAATCACATGCCCAGCTCCTGACTCTGCCAGGGAGAGGGTAGACAAAGCCCCCTCTCAGTGTCTGTAAAGGAAAGCAGATGCTCAGAATTACCCTACTGCCAAAATTCTGCTCTATACGTCACATGGCAGAGTAGGAGTCACCCACAATGAAGTTAGAAGGGAGATGAATCCTGGGCATGAAAACATAGAACAAAAAGAATCCAGAGAAATGCCTAAGACTGCCTCAAAGAACCAAATGGGAGGGAAAAAAAAATCTCAAACCTTTACTGCAAATATTTCAAAAAGAAAAATACAATAAATGTCCTTTTATCTGTCTTAAATTCAGAAAAATAAACACAAACTTAGACTGCTACAGTCTATAGTTGTAGACTAGTCCGTAGTTGAAAGGGCCTTAAATATGGTCATTTCATAATCCAATGCCTTTATTTTAAAGGAGAAAAAAGCCCAGTGAATGACTTTCCTGTTGGGTAGCAAATTGTAGATTTGGAACTGGAACCCACATCTCCAGATTCCAAGTTTGTGTTGGAATTAGACTAGGATTTCTCATTTAATGTCGTATGTAAGGTTGTGGAGTTGGACCTGGGTTTGAATCCCACCTCTGACACTTATTCTCTGTGGGACCTAGGTTTTGCCCAACTTCTCAGTTTTTTCATCAGTAAAACTACAAAAAATATTACCCTTTTTGTTTTAAGTTTGTTGTGGAAATTAAATGAAGTAAAGTATGTAAGAGCTTAGCTCAGTGCCTGAGAATTAGAAAGTACTCAGTAAGTGTCAGCTAAACCCTGTTACGGGTGCTTGAGTGAGTGGAATTGAGCTGATGTGGTGACAGCAGACACTTCCTTGAGACACACGCCCTGCGGTCAGAAAAATAATCGGTTTAGGAGAGCAGTGAGTCGGTTGAAGACAAATGCATTGAGGAACTTTGCCAAAGAAACAGCTGAGTAAAAGGCCAAATTCTTGGCTCATGATGTTTTTAAAAATGGACGTCTGCACATTCCTAGATTGTCCAAGAATGGCTCGGAATGGGGGAATGGGAGTTTGAACATGAGGAGGAGGGCAAGGGAGGAATGTGGCTGTGTCTTTCAGGAATTTCAGAGTTCTGGGTGTCCCTGGAGATACTGAGGGTCCTGCACAGGGCTCCTCTGTGAACTTGTGACCTGGAGCAAGAGAGATTGTGGTTGGTTAGGGGCTCTGGCCCAGCAGGGCTAACCCTGTGCAACACTGAGAAACAGGCCACTCATCTTTGGGGTCCTTCAGTGGCCCCTTCTGAGCATGTCTTGGACCCTACCACAAGCCTTTCCAAGGATTATCTACATGTTTGCTGCTCCAGAAGAAATACCCCTGCCTTGGTGCAAAGCAACCCACTTCTGTCTAGTTGGCAAATCTCTGCAAACATCCCAATCATCTAATCAGAACTTGCCTCTTGAGGCCTTGCCCCTGTCGTGGACAAAACACACCAAGGTATAGGAGGAGGGCCACAGGGCCACAATCCCACAATCACAAGATTTGCCTTGAGCCAAGATCAAACTTCTTTCCCTCTTTGTTGGTCTGTACTCTACCATCCTCTCCATTTTGCCTCTTCTCTTTCGTTGTCCTGTTTCTACCTTTGGGGCTCTGGTTTTCCACCTTTGATCTCTGATCTCTAATCTCTGACCTCTGACCTCAGACTCGCTGCTTGCCTTCTCTTCTCAGTTCCATGTTGTTCAAACATGTTCCCTGGAATTTGACCTCTTGAACTTGGTCTCAGCTTCCACGTTTCTGAACCACCCTTCCTGGCGGCTCTGCAAGCCAGGACTGGATCTCCTGAGAAGGCAAGTGGGCTAATGGTTATTTCTGCTAAGCATTTACTACGAGTCCTTGGGATACAATACTTTTAGCCCACTATTTTCCAAGATGTGAAACGATCAAGTCATCTCAAGAAGTATTTAAGAAAATAAGAGTCCATGCTGAAAAATACTCGAGAAACACTTAAAAATGTTGTGTACTCTCTTCTCCCTCATGAGGAATCATAGCACATCTTTAGTATATTGTAGGTTCTGGAAATTCCTATTGTAAAGAGATCTTTTAACTTGGTGTTTCATAACTATATTTGAGTTCCAGAAACATTTTTCCAGAATGTACTCATTAACAACCCACAGAACTAATGCTGCCTTCACCTTCACATAATGGTGGTGCTCCAGCAGGGGAGAGTGTAGGCACCGTGGTAGGTGCTTGTCCATAGTTTTCCCATTTAGTCCTCACAATGGTTGTGTGAAGTGGATTTTATTACCCCTACTCCAAAGAGGAGGTTGGGACTCTGAGAGGTGAAGTAGCTTTGTAGAGCCCACACCACTGGTAGGTAGGAGAGACTGGGTTCAAGTCTGAGACTGCCAACCTTTGAGCCTGCTTATGTCCCTTTGGGTCCCCCTGGCAGCTAAGGGTGAGGAATAGGCCATCTCATGTTGAATCTGCTGGTGACAGCTGTCAGAGTTGCAGGACAGGGGCAATGTCACTTCCCTGGGCAAGTGTCGGGGACAACCAAAGGAATCCACTCTGTATTGCTTTGGGGGTGCCTGGTGAGTCCAGCCTGCAGAATCCACTTCTAGGGCTTGATTCCCCCTCTCCCTTACTGACCCACTTCTAAGCTCTGCCACATGTATCTTCAAAATATTTTTAAAAATTTAAGAAAATCTGACTATTTTCATCACCTCTGCCTTTATTACTCCAGTCCAAGCCACCAACATTTATTGCCAAGATATTGCCCTTTTGATAATAAAGTCCCCTTTGGCTGATCACGTCTACTCTTGACTCATTACAGTCTATCCTGTAGTCACAACGGTGATCTTTTTCAAACAATAATCACATTGTGGCACTCCCTTTCTCAAAAGCCTTCAAAAGCTTCCATCATACCATCCCCTACATGAATCTGGCTCCTGCTGCCCTCTCTGTCCTCAGGTTGCTCTTCCCTGGGTCTGTTTTGCTCTGGCCATGTTGGTTTCCATCACTGACTTTGGAGCGAGCCCAGCCAAGATGGGCAGAGCCACCCGGTCAAGCCCCCAACATGTGTGGGTAGTGCAGGCTTCAGCGTTGTAGATCACAGAGGTTTCCCAATGGCTTGTGATAGGTGCCACCTGGGAGTACAGGAGCTGAGGTCTGACTTCCCTACTTGACTCAGGTTTGTGCTTGAACGCCTCCCACTCAAAGTGGCTGTTCCCAACTCTTCCATCATTTCCTATTTCTTTATTTTATTTTACTTTAATTCTATTTCTTTACTTTCTTTGCTTTAGTTTTCTTTTAGCAGTTATCATTACTTCCAGCTATAGTATGTATATATTGTTTACTTTTTTGTCATTCTTTCTCAATAATCAATCTGAAGGCAGGGAGTTTGTCTTACGTATTACTGTCCCCTTAGGGTCTATACCAGTGCTCGTGCAGAGTAGGTGCTCTGTAAATATTTGTTGAATGAAAGGCTGACATTTTCTTTTCATCTCAGCCTATATGTCACCCTTGGGGGGCGTCTCTGATCCCTGCCTACTCTCACTTAATGGTTATGTAATCAGGCTGGGTACTTCCCCAATACCTGGTGCTTTCCTGTCTCAGCACTTTCATATTGCCTGCCAATTTATCTGTAGCCACCTCTAGACTATAATCTCCTTGAAATCAGGGCCTCTGTGTTGATCATCATTTTATTCCCAAGAGCTTAGCATAAAGGCCTGGTGCACGCCAACGGTCACTAAATATTTTCTGAAGGTATAAGTAACATATTCAGGCTTGAATCAGCTCATTCTGGGATGAATGACTTTGCTGCTGTGCAAAAGGAAGGAAGCAAATAGAAAAAAAAATGTCCAGAATGAAAATAAGATGTCCTTATGGTCATTCGTTTTATTAGGATTCATACAGGATCTATTTTATAAAAATTAAAAATTTTACTTTTTAGTTGGTTGAACTATCTACCCACAAATGATTTAAAATTGTCCCTGAGGAGTCAATGACACAGAAAACTGTGAATGACTGCTGTTGATGTGTGAATTATACCCCTCAAAGAACTCAGCAGCCCGCATGTCAGTTATAGGAGGCTCTTCTTACTGTATTTATGGTGTGGACTGAATTCGGCAGGCTAAATTTAGTGTCAAGAGCCCCAGGCAATTTGTAGGAGACACGGCCAAAAGTTTATCTCATATTTTCTACCAAGCTCTCATTTCAGCCTGTCCCTTTTGTATTGGCGTTTTTGATCTAGTTTTATCTGGATGAACCAGGGGCAAGGAACATTTTATTAAGGATATCCTTACTCAAGGTTAGAAAGCACCTCCACCTGTGACTTCCAGTGCAGAGTATATTCAAAGCAGGGGTTTTTTTTTTTTCCACCTTTATCTTTCCTCTTTCCATTCTCCTTTTTAAAATCAGAGACTGAAGCCTCATTAAAAGAGTGGAAATAGCATCCATGACACTTGACAGTGAGATCATCATGTGAAGTCAATGCTGAAATCAGTCCTTATTCCAAAGGCAAAATAGTAAAAACCAGGCTGTGCTGCCTTTGAGGAGTCTAAAGCTTTGGTCCAATTTTGGGAAAAGGCCCAAACTCATGGTGTTAACATCTAATCTGTGCCATTGTTTTCCAGGTAGAAAGATCTAAAAGAATTGCAGAAATGAGTAGCTGATGGAGTAATGAATTATTCACACCTATCTACACTTGCCATTTTTCTGATGCAAGACTGTGGATGTGGATAACTAAAGCAGTTGAAATTAAAATCTCATCTTCATTAGTTACATCTGGCTGAGGACAATAGATGACATAATCCACTGAAGGGCTTAGCATAGTGACCGGCACGCAGTGAATGCTCAGTGGATGCTTGCTGCTAATGAGATTTTCTTTTGTTATTATTATTATTGCTACTACTTACTGAGTTATTACTATGTGGTAGGTGCTATTGTAGGGGTTTTGTGTCTCTTCGTGCATTAATTCTCACAATGACTTTATTAAGTAGGTATTCTTATCATTTCCACTTTACATTTGAAGAAACTGAGAGAGAGCTCAGATCACAGAACTAATAAGTGATAAAGTCATGTTGTCATCATCAGAAGCATCATTATCACCACCATCAGTTACATTTGGCTTTGGGAAATATCCCAGAAGTGGATATTTATTGAGTAGCTATTAAATGAAGTATGACTTTTGTCTGAGAGGATTTAAAAATAAGATTTATTCAAATTATGAAACAAGCAAAAAGTTTATTAGAGAGAGTTCAGCAAATGCAAAAAAGTATAAATAAAAGGTGAGCCCACCCACTATCCCACTCTAATATGATGTGGATTGTAATGCTGGTACTGGTTTCAAGACAATTTCAAAAGAATTATTCAATAGCTTCTTAAGGGTCTTTCCTAAAAATGATAAATTTCTTTCTGAATAAAGTACTCCCATCATGATATTTTATTTTCTACTTATCACACTATGTAATAATTGTATTATATTACTAATTTGTCTGTGTACATTTTCTTCTATTTGTCAAGCTCTTCCAGAGAAAAAATAATCACTTCTTCAGGGCAGCTTTCTTGTCTCTCTATCTTTTCATCTTTTACTCAATGTTCTGTACTTAGTAGGTGCTCAGAAAATGTAATTATTGTTTTATCGAAACACACACACACACCACATAGTTACAAGTATGTACTCTAAGTCTTCCTCTAATCCTTTTCCCAAAAGGATCTCAAAGACTTGTGAGATGCAGGGGTGGTAAAATTTGTCATATCCACATTTATCTTGCCTATTTGGCTTGTGCAAAAAGGAAGATAGATGTTAGAAGATGCCTGTGAATAATCATAAACTTAATCAGATGGTGACTCTAATTGTGGCATCTGTTCCAGATATAGTATCTTTACTAATGCAAATTTCCAAGCCCTTGGAACTTGGTATGAAGTGATTGACATAACAAATGCTGTTTTCTCTACACCAATTTGCAAAACTACCAGAAGCAGTTTGCTTTTACCTGACTGGGCCAAGAGTACACTTTCTTAGTGTAGGCTCAGGGCTGTGTCAATTCTCCTACTGTCTGCCAGAGATAGTATCTGCAGAGATATTGACTATTTTGACATTCTGAAGAATAACACACGTGCCATTGATGACGTTGTGCTGATTGGAATGAGATGAGCAGGGGATACTAAGTACTTTAGACTCCTTGGGAAGACACATGTAAGCTAGAAGGTGGCAGAGAATCCCATTCTGGTATCAATTTCTGTATCAGTTAGGATTCCATCATAAAAGCAGATATCAGTTATTTTAGCAGAGAGAATTTGATACAAAGAATTGGCTAAAGAGGATAGAGGATTGAAACAGCTAAAAGGGAATCCTGATGTACCATGAAGTTAGCAACTGCTTCATGTTACTTTGTGTTTTAGGAAGCAAAGGAAAAATGTTGGGATTATTGGAATCCAGGAGATTGGAGCAGGAATCTTCCAGAGGCGGCCTAGGCCTCTGAGGAGTTTCAGGACTTGGAGGAGGGCCATGAAGAGTTGACATTCACACCTCTGAGGAGAGAAAGCACAGTGGGAAGTGTTATATGTTGGACAGATGGTGGAGCCAGAAAATGAAGCTTTATTCAAGGCTGTAGGAACATCAGTTCATACATACCAGGTTGGGGAGTTTATTTGACTTGATTTATTTCAGGAATGTGATAGAGAAATAAATATACAAAAGCAGATGACATTCAAGAAAATTGAGGCTATATTTCACACAGATAACTTTCACTTTTCTTATTCTACTTTGAAACCACTGTTGACAGAGATGAAAAGCCTTCAGAAAACAAATGGCAAGTCAAGGGAAACACAGTTGCTGATTTCCGGAGTTGAGAAGCAGCAACACTTGGGCCCAACATAGAGTGGGAAGTGCAGAGAAACTTCGGACCCAGACAGAACTGAGTTCAAATCTCAGCTTTATCCCCATGTGGCATACTCAAGTTATTTAACCTCTCTGCACCTCAGTTTTTATTTCTATTTTTTTGTAAGTGGGATTATTATTACTACCATCACACATTGAGTTCTAGAGAGTTAAAACCAAAGTGTCATTATGCCTCAACACTTACTCTATGCTTCATTTGGGGACTCTCCGCCCCTAAATTATAATCCTCTATATTACAACAACCATGAATGACCTGCCTAGTTGCAATCTGTAATAATTATTTATGACCCCCCTATTTTTATTCTCCAATAGATGCCTGGAGCTTGAATCTGTTTAGCATGAGCTCCTGGAATGGCCTCACTTTCTTGATGTACACCCAGATTTGGAAGATTCCAGACTGAATATTATTAGAAAGAGTTAGAGGGCTATCAGGCAGATGGTTGACTGAAATTGTCTCCAGCATAAAAACAGGCATAGTCTTAGTAAGAGTGACAATAATAACAACCCCGCTAAGGACAAGGGGGAAAGGTGAGGAGTTTTGAAATAAGACAAAGACCTGAAATTCAGAAGATGTAGATTTACACAGGGAGATTTAGAAAAGAGAGTCAGAGAAAAAGAATTTATCATGCTGGCTCTAGGCATTTCCCAAAGGGGTGGGATTCCAATTTCCAGTGACCAAAGTTTTATCCTTCTAGAGAAGGAAAGGGCCATTCACTAGCTTTCCATAGCTTATTCAAAATATCTCTGTGTAACTCTTATCCAGTATTCATCGGGCATCTTCTTCTCAGTCTAATTTGTGTTCCTTAGCAGATTTGTGTGCTAGAAAGTACATGCCCTCTGCTAATGTGATGGTTCACAGGCCAGGTCCTTCTCTCATTCTGATTTGGTAAGTTGTAATTGGTTTCCTGTTACCGAGCAGTCCTGTGTGAATTTAGGTGATAATGTTACACTGAGGCCTGAGCTGGGGCAGGATGAACATCAAAGGGCTAACTGTCCACACCAATTGCATGTACATAGATATGTTAAGGGGTTCCAAAAGTCCTTCTAACCTCAAATTATTTTTCCTACCATCTGCTATAATGTCTGGCATGCTACCTTTATATTTATGCCATTAGACTCTAGTTCCAGAAGTTGCCATAATGTCAATTCAATTCAACCTAACAAATTCTTATTAGGTGAACCTTCAATGCAGGGCATTGTGATGAGTACTCTGAGTAAAAGATAAAAATGCAAAAATGAAGATGATGATAAAGTAAGTTTATCACTCTCAAGAGCCAAAAAACAAATCCTAAAATGCAGTGAGAAGTTAGTATATCAAAAAATGCCCAAAGGGCTCTTATGCAAGAAAAATTCAAAGAACTAAGTGAGTAGAGGGTGCTGGTGTAGCCAGACATGTGACTTGAAACAGGACTTCAGAGATAGACCAAGTAACCCATTAGTGATGGTCGTAAACAATCCAGGCTTGATCTGTGAATTAGATATCCAGTCTCCTCTTAAAGAAGAGAGAGATTTAGAACAGATCTGATGACACTGCCCATGGGTGTCAATTAGGGCATAGCCCAGGTGGGAGGCCCCAGGACAAACACCCAGAGGCTAAACCTTGGGGTAGCCAAAAAATTTCCAAGGATGAGTTTGTTTGTTTACACTGGGATATCAGAGGTTGTTGGATTGTCCCCTGCAGGTCCCTTGGAACACGTGAAGGTCCATTTGAATAACTATCAGAGTGAACAGTGGAATAGCCCTGTGTATAATCTGGTAAAGTCCTTGGAAATCTTCAAGTGAAAGACAAACTGGAAATGGTCCCTGCTGAGATGCTGTAAGCAAAGTGTTATGAACTGCATGTTCGCCTCCTCCGCCACCCCCTGCCAAAGTCATATGTTGAAACCCTAATCCCCAATGTGATGGTATTTGGAGGTGGGACCTTTGGCTGGTAATTAAGTTTAGATGAGGTCATGATGGCATGAGGGCGAAGCCCCCATAATGGGATTAGTGTTCTTCTAAGAAGAGAAAGAGATTAGAGTGCACTTGTACTCTCTCCCCCTCCGTCCCTCCCTCTCTCGCTCCCTCTGCCAAGTGAGGATACAGCAAGAAGACGGCCATCTGCCAACCAGAAACAGAGCTCTCACCAGACACTGGATCTGCTGGCACCTTGATCTTGGACTTCCCAGCCTCCATAACTGTGAAATAACAGTGAAAAATATTTATTGTTTAAGCCATCCAATCTATGGTATTTGTTATAGCAGCTGGAATGAATTAAGACATAAATCAATACAAAACACCCTAGCAAAGGGACTGAATGCTTTTAATATTTTCTAAAGGAAAAGAACTCATGAAAAAGATTTGATGTTGCTTGACAGGAAGAAAGACTTCTGTTTCTAGTTTTCCAGTTAACTTGACAGTGAGATTAGAGTTTGCAGTTTAAACTTTCTTTGGGTTGAAATCATCGTTGCCAGGTGGGGGAAGAGGAAGCAGTTATGACCCACATGGGACTCAGGAGGGCATTTGGGTCATTCTACCCAGGCCATTACCATTCTCTTTCTACTCCTCTGAAGGGAACGGGGGCTTTGACGTCAGGTATGGATGAATCATCTTTCCTCTCAGGGCCTCCAGCTGGGATTTGCAGGCTGCCTTTGCAGCAGCTATTCTGTTAGTCATTCACAAAAAAGCATACTAGAAAAGCTGAAGGGAAATGCTTGGATGGACAAGTAATTAAATTTCTATTTTCATGGCAGAGAACCTGCTGGCTTGCTCACAAAGGTGGCCTCATCCAGCACCAGGCACCCTAAGGGTACCCAGTAAATACTTGTGGGTTGATTGACAAAAGGATCTGCTGGGTCCTTGTAAATCTTGGTGTTGAAACTGAATTTTCAGTTGTGATTATGTGGCTGGTGGATATAGCTTTGTGCCTATTTACTTCTCTGTGCCTTGGAATGTCAACTTGGATTGATTGGATTTACATAAAGAGTTTAGTAACATTTCTGGCCCCACTATCATGAATATTCTGAAAAGAAAATGAATAAGGCCCTTTCCAAAGCTTTATCTGCAGGGGGCACACGTAGGATTCAATGGAAGAAAAGTCGAACTGTGATCTAAGAATTATTCTCTACTCTGCTCCAGGAAGCCCTCGGCAATCACTCAATCACTTTGGAGAACCTGTTAGGGAAAAGAATAAAAATATCTCCTTACCTGCCAGAAATGTAGGGGAACAATCAAGAGTGAGAAAAAAGAAGGAATATTAGTCCTAGATTCTTCTAGCTGAGACAGGGTGTACCATTATGGCTTTGCCTCCAATTAACTGAGAGGGAACCTGAGACCCAGAGAGGCATGTAGACTAGCCAGTGAAGTCTCGGAACCATGACCTAAGCCTTCTCCTCTTTTTCCCCACGTAGGCAATCTCCATGGCTTTACATACTATGTATGTGTTGATGACTCTTACACGTCTATCTTTAGCTCCAAGCTCCAATCTCATTTATATAACTTTATGCTTTATACCTTTATGTGAAGGCCTGAGAGGTATCTCAAATTTCACATCCAAACTAAAACTCACGACTTTCCTCTCAAACTTGCTTTTCCCTTGTCTTCCTTAGGGTGGGGCACGATTTGTAGTTATCCAAAACGTCTGGGAGTCATCTTTGATTTCTCATTCCTTACATCCATCAGTAGGACTTAACTCCTGTCTCTGTCCCCTTCTGTCCACATCCATGGCCAGCACCCTAGCATGAACCATGCTCGTTTCTTACCAGGTCGACAGCAGTAACTCTGGTCTCTCTTATTTCACTGTAGACTCCTATGACATATGAATTCTCCAAACAGAAGTTCAAGCAAAATTCTAAAAATATTAATCAGATCTTTTTACATTGTTCCTTGCTTAAAAATGTTCCCTGGCTTCCCACTGTCCTTGAGATGACAGTTATAACCGGGGCCTTGGCAGCAGGGTCTTACGTGATCTGGCCCATCAACTTCCGCCTTCCCCTCCTTGCTCAGGCCGCTCTTAGTTCGTCCAACACACCAATCTCATCCTACCCCAAGATCTTGTACTTGCTCCTTCCTCTGATAGAAATTTTGTCTCTCCCTCTTGATGGAGCTGTCTCCTTTCCATCTTTCCGATCTCAGCTTTCAGGGGCCTCCCCTGAGAAGTTGCTTCTGGATACTCTTTCTAAAGCAGCGGGTCCCCTGCCTCCCCACCCCCCAATCCTCATGCATCACATCACCAATTAACTCCTTTTTAAAATAAATCGAATATGGAAATCATCTAGCTTATTTATTTACTTGTTTAGTATATTTCCACCATCTCCCTTCCTCTCCCTAAGTAAGTTGTGGCCTCTAGGCGAGCACGGGAGTTGTCTACCTTCAAAGGCGCAGCTCGGAGCAGGGATTAAGCTCTCACACTCTAGAGAGAGATTTCCTGGATTCAGAGCCCAGCTTTGCCACTTGCTAGGTATGTGACCCAGAAGAAACTGTTTAACCTCTCTGTTCCTCCATGTTCTCATCGGTAAAATAAGAGGTGAAAGTACCTGCCACATAAAATTATTATGAAACGATTGCTCCCCATCATAAGAGACCCCGGGCACAATGCACGCACTCATCAAGTGTTAGCTGCCACTGTTGTTAACCACTGGTACCTAACATGTATTTGTTAGATGACAAATAAATTAATTTCATTTATTCAAGAAAAACTTTAGCTATGTAACAGAACAGCTTTTAGAATGTTCATAGAAAGGGGCAGAGAGAACAGATGAGTCGCCCTCAGGAGCCTGTTGGGAAGCCGGCTGGGCAGAGCTCCAGCTCTGTGGAGAGAGATGAGAGATGGTGTGTTGACATGGAAAACGATAGTAATAGAATCCAGAGTTTATTTTGTACGTACTCTTTGCTAAGCACTGTGACCCCTTTTTCTATTTTTCCTCTCAAAGTGACTGACACATGTCATGTGAAGTTATATCATGAAACATTTCTTATGGCTCCGGGTTACTCCAACCTTCCTATAGAAGCTGCACACGATCCAGCCCCTTCCAAATACTCCTTACCTTCTACTCCACACCTAGTTAGGATCTACCCATTGTCACCTCTCAACTGAAATAACATTTCCTTAGAGAAGCCTCATCTGACCCTGAAAGAATGTTCCAGATCTCCCTGCCATATGTGTTTCTCATGCCACCTACCTTTCCTGTCTGGCATTTATCACAGCTTACCTTAATTTACGTGACTAATTAATCTGTCTTCCTGATCAGATTGTAAGTTTCCTGCGGCTAGGACTCTGTCTTGTTTTTCTCACCATCATATCCCCAAAGCCCAGTGACACCCCTTCCCAGTTGGTTGGCAAGCACGGGATACATACTGAACAAGCATTCCCGAAGCTTCATCCTGCGACTCTTCTTTGGGGATGGAAAAATCCAAAAGCCAGTTTTATTTGAACTGAAAGTTTGTGCTTATCAACTCCCACAAGTCTCACTTCTTTCCCAGCTGAATTTAACCTGAGGTAATGATGATCAACAAAGTTCTTCTTAAGCTCTAGAAGAGAAGTCACAAAAGAAAGAAATTGAAGAGAGAGAGAGAAGTGGTGAATAAAAGATAAAACCAGGACACTTTCTAGTATTTTTGAACTTTCCTTGAGAGTAGTTAGGACAAAAACATAAACAATCTCCTTTTCTTCTCTGAAGCTAAATAGATGTGGTCTCATCTGACTCCTGTACAGAGCTATCTGTGCACACAGATAACACTGCTAGAAGGAAAGCTTGAGTTTCTTCAAAAATTTGAATTGCAGTAAAGAGAATTTCTGTTGCCCCTGGCAAACTTATAAATTAAAAAAACAGCAAACTTATAAATGAAAAAAGGTCTGATTAGCATTATTTCTTAAGAGTCTGGCTCAACAACAACAACAACAAAAGCAAGGAAATTCAAGATAAGAGAAACATTAGTAGCAGTATTTTAATGATCCCTTGATGAAAAAGGTCATTTAGCACTTTGTTATTCTCATTAAAATAAGAATGACTTTAATTCCTCATGAGCCACATTAAAGGTTTGCAACTTTTGTTTGTTTATGCCAGTGTTTTCCACTAGGGCTTATTAGGAAACTTGCTGGAAGCATTATGAAATTCAGACCAAAAAACCCAATATCATATTGAAGATGATATCCTCAGAGATAGCAAAAGTAGAGAAATGACCAAAAGAGGCTACTGTTTTACTCACTCAATTGAGAGTTTATGAAAAGCAGAACTGCTTCTGAGGAGAGGGTTTGGAGGACTGGAATGGTACCTCTAGGAGAAGTTTGAATTCAAAGACAAATCCATAAGACATCTATCCATATTAAATATTATGTCATATCCAAATGCACCACACTCTTTGTATTATCTTTATTTTTTTCTAGTTGTTCTCCCCACTGATCGGAGACCCCCCCGGACTTACTGGCTCTTACTTTTTATTTAAAAGTCAGCTCTGAGGGTAACTCATTTATGAATTTTTCCTTCATCTCCCACCCCAGCCCCCAGCTCTAGGCTGGGTTAGGTGTCCCTTTTTATACCAGCCCTTAGCATGACAATCAAAGCTGCCCAATAAATCTTGTCACAAATTCTTTTCCAGCATAATCTCTCACTTAGGCTCTACCACAAGTTTATAGGCAAAATGGCATAGTAGATAAAAGAGTATTCTGATATCAGAGTACTGGGACTAAAACCTTGGTTCTACTATTTCTAATAGTGTGACCATAGGCAAATTACCTGGCTAAACCTATTTCCTGATCTGCAGGAGATTATAATATCACAAACCTCCTGAAAAAATCAGATGTCATGATAAAATGAGGTAATCCACTTAGCAAGTTGTCCTATACTTAATAAGCACTCTACGGATTAGCTATTGTCGTTAGTATTATAATAGTAATAATGTATCTGAACTTTGTTTTTTCCTAAACTCTAATTGACTTTGGAAACCCCAAACCTGAAGTACAAGAACTTGTTACCATGTTACAGTTCCATTTAAAGATAAGTATAGTTGGTCACCATATCCACTGGTTCTGCATCTGCACATTCAACAAACCGTGGATCAAAAAATTAAAAAACAAAACGACAATAAAAATAATACAAATAAAAACACAGTATAATAATTACATTGTATTTACATTGTATTAGGTATTTTAAGTAATTTAGAGATGACTTAAAGTATACAGGAGAATGTGGGTAGCTTATATTTGCATATATGCCATTTTATATAAGGGATGTGAGCATCCATGAATTTTGGTATTTATGAGGGTCTTGGAACCAATCCTCCCACCCCATACCAAGGGAGAACTATACATAGAAAGAGGGAAGTCAAGATATGTATAGTGATATAGGGGAGGAGGCAGTGGGCTCAAACCTGTGGAGAAAATATCACGAATGGGGTAGAGTTTAGAAAGAAAGTGAAGAATAAGAACAAGTCTTATTTCAATGGTGCAGAGAAGATCAGTTTGGCCAGGGAAGACATTTAAGTCAACAGAGGAATAGTATAGATTAGAACTTTACATAAAGAGCTATTTCAAGCTATCCTTAGACAAGAGATTGGTTTAGATTATATAGAGATTTATTTTAAGGGACCAAAAGAAAACATCAAAATGTATTGATTGTTTCATTTTATTTCATAAATCAAATTATAGATATTGTATAGTACATATATTTTATGTTCGAACTAAGGAAAATTCACATATTCTGGTAATTCACATATTCTGATGAATTTTCTTTGTTCTTATGCGAAGCATTTGTAAAATAAGATGGCTGGATGGGGTGATCTCCATGGCAGGCTACGATGTTTAAGATGATCTCTGCCTCTGATATTCTATGACATTTAAAAAAATTCTGTTTTCCTAAGAAGATTTTTATTGTAGAGTAGGAATAGTAATACAGCAATATCCTTCTTAATGAGCTTTCCTCAGTGGAAGGTCACTTAGAGTTTAATGGGATTAATTTGGCTGACACATGCAACTTTAAAAGGAATCTCTGTGCTTGTGCCAGCCGGCACAGATTTTGACAGGCAGAAAAAGCTCAGATCCTGCCACTTTCACGCAGCGGTACAGCTCCTTAAGTCCTGACTCTGGCTGAAAAGTTGCCCACAGATGCTGTCTGCTGAGATGACAGATAGACGGTGCAAGGAGATGTTTCTGGGCTTCCATCTGCCTGTCCTACAGGCTATGCCAGCCTTGGGACCCTATTTCTAATCTATACTAAAAGGGCAATCGGATTTAGGGGGCATCAGTGTTCCTCCACCCTGGGGTTTATGCAGAGCTGAAGACAAATTTTATACTAAGAAGGTTCATTGCAAAAGGCAAAACAAAAACTTTCCGTCACGGACAGAGTACTGGCAGCCCCCTCGCTTTCTGATCCTTCTTTTTCTGCATCTTCAGGATCCAGCAGGAATTGCTGTCTGCTGGTGATACAGACATTCTCAACAGCAACTGCTCCTTTCCTCCTAAGTAGCAGGGCCATTCCATTTCTTTTTTAACTCCAGCAGCTTTTAAGTTTTTGCGTTTTACACTTCTCCCTTTGAATAGTAATGGCCTTGGGGGCTGAGGGCAGAGAAGCTGCAAATAATTAGGGTCAACCTAGCAGAAGCTGAACCCACTGGGATTCTGAATAGTTTTTGCCCTTAGACTAGAAAGTAGAGCCAATTAGCTAGGTAGATTCTATCTTTTCTCTAAAGCTGTGGGTGAAGGAGAGCATACCAGGATAGAGCAGGTATTGATCCATGGAACCAATTTCTGTGACTACCATGTTTGTGAACATTGAACTTAATTGATTTGAAAAGGCCTTGGCAGGAGTAGGGCACAGCAATGCCATCCGACTACCTACCGGCCCCCGTATCTGGCCCTGGAAGGCAGTATTGAACTGGTTAAGAGGTAAGCTTTACACTCAAAGAGACTTAGCTTTCTTTTAGGTACCACTTACTATTATAAAATATGTGTTACGTAGGCAAGGTACTTAATTTCTCTGTGCCTTAGTCTCCCTGCTCTCATACTAGGATACCAATAGTATCTGTCTTATAGAGTTGTAGTAAAGATTAGATGAAATAATTTAAATGCTCAATGCATACCAGTCATTATTAAGGCCCAGACAATGTTTTCTTTACCTCTCTATTCCTTATCCCTGATTCCAAGCTTCTTGGCCCAAGTTAAATGTTTTATAGCCTGAATTAGATTGGAGGGAGGGGCAAAGGAAAGAAAAGGCTAGCTTACAGATACTTTGCAAAGAAAAAATGTCATGAAACCACCTTTTATAAAATTAATAAAGGGCCACAAAGTGGGAACTGTGGTAGGGAACTGCGGTTTTGTATATGTATATATAAAACCAGGCATTGTTCCCTAGCTTGCTTTCCTATAATTGCTTTGAACTCAGGAGTCATATAGCTGATTGTCATAAAGGTTCTTAGCTTTCTTCATTGCTCCCATAGAGAACATCACCCTCGTGAAACCTAAGACTAGTTTTTGAGATAACTTCCAGGCCCTGCATTCTGGTGGAGCAGCTGACCCACCCAGACCGGTGGCCCATGCTGAGGAAGTGACTCTACTGGTCTTGACAACCCCCATCCAGGAACGGACAGCACAAGAAGACGATTTCTACATCCTTATGGTTCTGCCCCGAATCCAGCCAATCACAGACCCAATTGCCTAGCCCTTTGCCTGCCAAACCATCTTTAAAAACACTTTTTCCCAAATTCTTGGAGAGATGGATTTGAGACCTTCTTTCTGTCTCCTCGCATGGTGCCTGCGATATTAAACTCTTTCTCTGCTGTAACCCCTGCCGTCTCGAGGTACTGGCTTCCTCTTGAGCAGGGGGCACTGAACCTGGTAAGGCTGTAACAGTCAGGACAAGGTAAATCCTTTTATGAGGGGTGAGGGTGGAACTAAAAATAATTTTTAGGTTTGGAACTCCAGAGACAAGGATGATGGTAATACTTTCTTTGGAAATGGGATGTGTAGTTAGGAGAGGAAAATGGAGACAAAGGTGAGGAGTTTAATACTGATGTAGAGATCTTGGGGCATTGGTGGAACCTGCATGCAGTACAGACGACCAGGGGGCAAATGCAGGAATTGGGAAAACAGATTTTTTTTGTTTACTTCGAGAAATTATTAAAAGAATCTAAACATAATATGCCTTTGATGACTTTACTTGGTATACTTTTGCTCTAGGTATTTAATAATATATGCTTTCCTTATTTTTGTTTATCAGAATTTGAAGGCATTTTTAATTAAACTTTTACATTTATTAAAAGGATCTTGGAGGATCTTTACATTATAATTTGGTGATGGGGGCACATTTTGTGTTTTTGCCATAGGAATTTTTCCCTTATTGGAGCATGTTTTGATCTTTGTGTTAACTTAAATATCATCAGATTTAATGAACAAGGTTCCTTTGAACCGAGGAGTTCTGACAACATAGCAGCAGTGTGTTCATTGCTTATTGCTTCATTGATTAGCAAATCAGAAATCTCTCAGAATGGAAGTCCATTAGTAAATATCTCCCTTTTAAAAGAGATGTTCTGAGAGTAATTCTATTAGGCTAGAAGGGGAGGAAAAAATCCAATAGAATGCATGACAAGTAAATGTTGATAGAAAATGTATATTTAACTTCAGAAAATAATAATCACATTGTATCTAAATGTCAGTTTCATGCCAGGAAAAATCTGATGACCTTTTAAGATCTAAGCTTGACAACATTTAGATAAAAAATGAAAAATTCAGTCTATCTTCATATAGTAGGCTTAATGTGATTCTTTAAACAGTCATATGTATTTTTAACAATTAAGAGGAGCTTTGAGTGTGGCAGTATCATAGCTAAGGAGGTTTATCTCAGGAGTGATTATTGCTAATTAAAAACTTTTTCCAATACCCTGCCACGATAACTTGCAATACAGTCAGCATTGGCAATTTTTGAAAGTCTCTATGGAAACTGTATTAAAAAAAATAAAAATTAAAAATTAAGAGGAAATATAGTCTTTTATGTATTTACATATATTTACCAACTCTGATGCTGTTTATTATTTCCAAAAGATTTAGGTTTTCATCTGGTTTCATTTCCCTTCAACCTGAGGAACTTCTTTTAGCATTTCTCACAGTGCAGGTCTGCAGGTTATGAAATCTTTTCTTTTATCTGAAAGAGAATAGTTTTATCCACAAGAAAACAGTTTTCTCTTATCTGAAAATGTCTTTTTTTGAACTTGACTGTGAAGGATATTTTTTGCTGGAGATAAAATTTCACTCCGTTGTTTTTTTTTAATTATTATTTCAGCATTTTAAACATACACTGTCCTTTGGCCTCCATTATTTCTGATGAGAAGTCAGTGATCATTTGATTCTTGTTCCTTTGTGTGCACTGTGTTATTTTCTTTGCTGTTAAGATTTTCTCTTTATCTTTGGTTTTCACCAGGTAGACTATGATGTGTCTAGGTATAGTTCTCATTGTCTTCATACCATGTGCTGTTCACTGTAAATTTAGGTCATTCACCAAATTTGGAAAAAATTCAGCCATTGTTTGTTCAAAAACTTTTTCTGCACCATACATTCTCTACTCTCATTTCGGGACTCCAATTACACATATGGTAGATCTTTCAATCCTTTCTCACCACTC